>JABFPJ010005501.1:0-12126 GCA_022817425.1 Gryon sp. ZL-2020
AAATATATTTCGAAAGTATATTTTTTATATATTTTAAAATACATAAAAAATATATTCCATATATATATGTATTTGTCAAGTATATAAAATATATATTTTTTATATTTTGACATATATTTTCGATCATGTGGGTATGTAGTAGAAAATTCATAAAACTAAGAAAAAGTTTAACTAGAAGAGTTTAGTTAATAAAAATTAAAATTAATATGGCTAATTTTTTTCTTATTTCTCTGCATAAATTATAAAGTAAATTATTTCATATTTCTTATAACTAAATAATTATCTTATTTTTGAAGTCCCAAATGCATAAATGTTGAAATTATGCTCGTGCGTTTCTCCATCAGTTCGCTTTGTATTTACTCTATTACAAAAGTTCTCCTATGAACAGTAGTCAGCAGCTACTCGACCTCGTAAAACAAATGATACGACTAGTTGCTTACTTGGTTTGTTACGCGACTAAAGTATTTTTATTCTTATTCTTCAGCTGCTATGTCGTACGGGATGCATTTTCCAGTTCTAATTTTTTCTTTTCTCTTTTCTTCTAGTTTCTTTAATTCCTCTTTTTATACATTTTTAAGTTGGTGAAAGTCTTTTAAGTGCGTTTATTGCATTTCGGCTCATTTTTATTCAGATTGTATTGCATTGTATATATTGACAAGTAATTGTGGATATTTTTTGTAAAAGGATTGCACTTTTCCACCGAATGAAATGTATTGTATCTATAAATGAATGTTATGCACGAAGCATTCATAATTTCTATATAAACGGACTGTTTAAGAAACGCCATAAACGAATTCCCATACTGCATAAATATGAGCTTTTTGTATCGTCATAACGATAAATATTTGTTGCATATTTTTACTATGGTATGACAATGAAATTCATAGCACCGGAATAGTCGAGGTTGTCAGTGACGCATGATAACGCAAGCACGATTACCGAGAGTGTAACTTTTTTTGGACGTGCAACCGTGCATAGGACTCCGAAGAATCGACATAGCTGTGCGCGTGTAATTTCCTGTGGGAATATCCCGAGTTTATAATGGACTTCCTTTTACATAACAGTCACAGAACCGCGAAGGAGAAACGCGTTCGTACTGCAAAGCGTTATGTTAACATGACAATTCTCACCAATCATTCTTATCTAATTGCGTATTCTGCACGCATTTGTTGAGCAAAACTTTTTCAACTTCAAAAGTTTTTTTATGATTTTTGTTTCAAAATGATTTATAAGACAAGGTTTCGTATTTTATTACACTTTTTACAGCGAACAAATAAGTACCCACATTTATTATGTATAATTAATTATGTGATCTTTTTTTTTAAACATTAGAAGAATAGTATAAGAAAATTTAAATATTGCAAGATAAATATGTATTTTGCATAAGAATATACATAATGTTTTTTTTTAATATACTTCGAACTTAGTATCAATTTTGAACATTTGAGATGGTTATACTTTAAATTAGAATTATAATAGAAATTTTTTCGATCAAAAATTGTGATGGAAAATACGTAAGTTGTAAATGGAGCACGTTTGTCGATTCATATTTCGACCCCAGGTGGAAGAGGAAACTTCTTCAACAACTACTCGAGAAGCAATGGGGAGAAGACGCCAATGGCACTGACACTTTGAACTTCGTACTACATTACAGAGTTGGATACATCTTTGAAGAGCGATGCTCCAGTACGTGTATTACCTGTCTATCGAGCCGTCATGCTACGCATGAATAACTGTAAAGCATACAGAGTATTGTACCGATATGCATATGTCGCATTTTCCAAGTGTTAGATGTGTCTTCAAATACTGTCTGATGAAAATGATGTTATACGTTTATCGCATTATGAACCTTAAGAATTTGTTATAATTTTATATTTTAGAAGTAACAGTTTTTTTACGTATATCAACAAACAAAATTTCCTTTTGTTAAATAAGATAGTGATCATTTAATAAATATTATGGTCTAAAATATGAGTATAAAGATAGCAATGCTAGATATATTATTGCAACACAAATATAGTCGTTGGAACGTTCATATTATACAGTTAAAATTATCTTGTCTTAGAATTTATCCATGTTAATTTCTGACATATAAGATAAACTTTAAATTAAACATTTGAATATACATTTATTTGGCATGTTCTTATCTACATAATTTTCGAAATTTAAGTCCTTTAAAAATATTTCAAAAATATACAGTATATAATATAGTTTTATGTCATTTGTGAATAAATAAAAACAAATTAAAAAACAGTAATATATATATATATATATTGAATAATAATCATTATGTATTGCAGTCGAAATCAGATGAGTCAAATAATATATTTACAAAAAAATAGGTCTCATTTTTTAAACAAGATAGTATTAAAAATAATGAGTACATCTAATCATATCTAGATTTAATTCTACACAATTTTTAAATTCAGTTATGAATTTTATTAAATTTCGCATGCATTGATAATTTCATCTAATTGTATAAAAACATACAAATTTTTTGTGAAATTAGGCCTACATCTGATCAGATCTACTCATTTTCTAGGTCTGATCATACATGAAAATAAATCTATTTTTACACAATTTTATCTGATCATATAAAATCAGACATGATTCAGATAAAGTGTTATAAACGTGTGTATACGATCAGAACAATTTCCAGGTCTATTCAGACCTGGAACTTTCTGTTATCGACAATTTTGAGAATCACGTTTTTATAAAGACCATGCAAAAATTAATTTTGCATTTATTTAAATTAAAAATCTGTGCTGTAGTGTATATTTCATAGTAAAATATGGCTTTTTCAGCAATGAAAATGAATTTTTTGTTTTGATATATAACAAAGTGTACTAAACCCATCTAACATAAAGAAACAAAATAATGTTACGAGCATCAGAATTTATACACTTGCAGGAACATTTCTTGTTTCAATTTTTGATTTTACCTTCACGGAAATTATTGGAAGTGAAAAATACGTGCGTAAAAGTATCAGCTATGTTGTTGCTTCCTCTTTTCAAATTCACAGAGAAAAAACACAGATGGTATTATGGAAAGTTCTATTACAAGATTTATCTTGGATTTATTTTCAAAATAATTTGACATTAGAGAAAAAAGAGAAATTTTTTAATTTCTCTTATTGAATAATTATTATTGTTTATGCGTGATTAATTATTTAGCACAAATATATCAAACATTTTTACATTACAAAATACAGTTTCCTTTAAAAAACACATTGTTTTAATTTTTATTCAATTGGGTCTTTGTATTAACAGATTAAATTATATTGAATAACAAATAAGATTTTTGTATAGAAAACTATGTTTAACTTTGTTGAAAAAAGTTGTATAGTTATAGCTGTCTTTTCGCATTTTGTATCTCTCATTATTCGTTTATTAAAATAAAATTTATATACATTTTATTGCAGTTTTCTTTCAATAATTGAATTTACATTTTGAAATTATGTGATTTTCTTATTGATTACGAGTACATTGTCGGACAGCAACAGTTTGGAAATTCGAACATTCAGGAACAACTTTAATATTTAATTATACTAACTGCATTAGTATACAGTCTAAAAGTACAATATATACAGCAATCATGACAAAACGTGTACGACAATGTTAAATGCATTTTATTTAATAAGACAATTCATTTTAGAATATAATTTCAAGTTTATAAATCAGTATAAAATTATTAAATTATCTAACAAATATACATAAGCACGTGCAAATTTGATTGAATTAGGATAACTCATATATACATTAAATAATTATATACCTATAATAATTACCTACTATAGCTGACTTTATTAAATTAAATTTTTTATTATTAAAGCATTTTTTAATTGTATCGTAGCTAGCGTCTTGTCAAATAAACTGACTCGTTAATATCAGAAGTATATTGTTTTTTTTTGTTTTAAGGTGTCAATAGGTTACTCAATTGAAGTGCACGCCATCCAAAAAGATTGTCTTTGGTTTGGTCAGAAAGTAAAATCAAAGTCACGAAAGAAACGGAAAAAGCGAATCCAAGTGAAGATCTCTGCAAAGCCTGGGTTTCGTAACAGGAAAAGGGACAATGTGATTTCTCGCTGGTAATTTTATTTGTCGCCAAAGAGATGAGCGTCATCTTATATCCACAGAGTTGACACGGATACGGCTATTTCTTTTATCTTTTATTTTTCCTTTTGCTTATTTCATCCATTTTTTGTTTTCGCACTCCTTCTCTGTTTATTGTTATTCTCGTATATTCATCATCTTCTAGTTTTATTTTTGTCTTTTCTTTGATTTTTTGAAAACGACCAAACCTTACTTGATGAAGTATCAAAAGTGGTAAATAAAAACAGATTAATCGACTTAGAGATTATTGTCATTGATAAGAAAAATGAATTTGGATTTTCAATTTTCACTCTTGCAGCCGATGAAGTTAAGATATTCTGGATGATGAATCTTTCCTACGCAATTTGAATATAAAATTTCATTATTATGTATCGAAAGAGAGTCAATTTTAATACCAGTATGAAAGAGCGGATATTGGAATTCAGAGAGTGTAAAGCTAAAAAAATGCACTCAATAAAGTATTGTTCAAATGTATGGAAATGATTTTCTATCATTTTTAAATTAACACTAAAATAAATATGAAATAAAGGAATTTAAATAAAATTTTTTGAACTAAATAAATTTATTACATTTTCAAATGTTACACCTAATTTTATAACATTTTAAAACTTATTTATATACACTAAAATCAATAAATAATCAGATATGTTGGATGAACAATCAGAATATATGGCAAGGTCAGCTGTACAAAACATTTAATTTTTGATAATATTAATCTCTTGTTAGTTTAATGTAATTTAACAATTCATAAATTAAAGTTAACTGAATGCGTATATTTCTCATTTGTAATAAAAACCCTTGTGTTTATGGGAGGGCATAATAATTATCATCGTTTCTATTTATATTTATATTCGTATATTCGTTTGTACAGGATGGAAATGTGATTTTCCCAGAAAACTAATACGAACGATATTGTTCTTCAAAGAATAATTAAAAACACTCATTACTAAATTGATAATAAGAACATAATAAGAATAAAATTGACATTGTACTTTAAGTTATCTGCCTAATTGTGTAATTTATAGAATTCCATAAAAGCAACATTAATCCATCTCATTCTACTAAAAGAAACACATAACTTCAAGATGGACACTTGCATTTGTGAAGTTTTGTTGCTTTTTTAATGATTTTTAAAAATACAACACAAACAATAAACCCAACCCTTAACAGAAAAACAGTTTGATGAAAGTTTTTGCCTTTCATAGTGTAGTAAATTAAGCTTCCCTTATTTTTAAAATACTATTACTTTACTTACTTAAAATACTATTAAAATCAAAACTAGTATTAAATTGAAAGATGAAATTAAAAGATCTTTGAAATATAAAGTGTTCACTTAATATTTTTATAAATAAATCATATGATATAAATACCATAGTAGGGAATTATGATTTAATTATGTAAAAATACAACTTGTGCACTGCAACTCATGAGCTGCAGTTTCGAACAAGAACTTAAGTGTTTTAAAATAATTTTTATATTTTCAGGTTGTGCAAAGATAGAATCGTACTGTCAAACGTTGATTTGAAAAACAAAATTTTTACTTTCAGTCATTTCTAGAATGTCACATTCGTTCAATCGACATGGATTATTTATTCACATGTACATTGCGATATATAACATGTGTTATTCTGACAACTAAAATTTGTTTTATTCTGATTTTACACTTATAGTATTAAATTACTAACTAAAAATTCTATATACTTTATATAAAATATTTAATAGAGTATTCATATTCATTCATTCATTGATATGTTAAGTATACGTCCGAAAAATTTGCATAAAAGTTACTATACTGCATAACAAACAAGGGACATTAGCGATTTTCTGATTTTTTATACTATATTTTCAAGTATATTTATAACATAATGACTCAACCAATATAACACAGTAAGCTCTTTTTCTCATACAGTATGGTAAAAGTAGCTAGACGAATCAATTTTACAATACTGTATCCTAAAATGTATGGCTTTTATATTTACTATGAGTATTAACTAAATAAGACGGCCAAGATGCTTTGGATGATACGTCGACGTTCTAGGTGGCGCACGAGCGGACGCATCAGCTGATACTTCAAGCTAAGCAACAGCAGCAATGGACAGTACATAGATGGGTGACCGTTATATTATGAATTATATATAATGGTATTAGGGTATAATTTTGAATAACGTAAAAAATATAATAATAATTTATAGACAGTATGGTAAACTTTATTATATTTGAATTTTATCTCCAAGTTCTTAGACAGTATAGTAAAAATATATCGAGATTGTAAGAATTTTTATCGCAATTTTAACCGACGTGTATGATATAAACATCATACATAACGTACAGAAATTTCTTTATTTCATTTTTTTCTTTATTTAGTATTTTTTTAGTATATACTACTAAAAAAATCAGTGTTATACTGATGAAAGTTATTATAACTTTCTTACCAGATAACTAAAATTAATGCTAAAGTAAGATAAATGTAAAAAAGCTTTTCAATTGTGTGTATTTAAATTTTTAAAAAATAAGGAATACAATTTTCTTTTTACATTCTCTTAATTGCATGAAAATAACAATTCTAATTAAATGAATTTATTTTAATACATTATAAGATATCATTATAATATAAGATGATTGAAATAATTTTCTCCCTAATAAAAGCCGATCGAGCTGTAATAGAAATGTAACACCAAGCTTTCGTCTAGGCTCGAAAGGCGATGTCACTCTATCGGCTCAGACGAATGCCTGGTATTACATTCACAATGCAGCCCAATCGAGTTTTACTAGGACTGCTACAAAATAACGTCATTTTACATTACATCACAACCGTAATATGCACGTAATTTAGTAATTATGTTTAAAAATGAATTATTTTATTTGGCGTATTTCTTGTATGCGCATTTGCGTGCAGCAACGTTACGTGACATGAACCCTTACAACCGAAAATGACCTAGCGCTGTTCAAAAAGCGAGCGGCGGGAACTTTCGCGAAAACTTAATCTTCAATAAACCCACGAATTCCCCTTTAATTCTGTATTGAGCTTCTTTAATTTCATTTATTGCGGCAGACTTTACCGATCCAACAATGTCAGCTTTTTCGTGTTAAAAATGTATCCAGAATACTAGACAAGGATTCATTTTGATTCAAATGAATTCTACTTAATAAATTTACCTGAAATGAATTTTATTGTAATAGATTATAAAAGGAAGATTATTTCATTACTTTTAACTGGGTCTTAATTTATTTGTGTTTAATGTTCTTCGTATAGCAAAAGTTATCTGTAAAATCCAGTGTTTTCACATTATTTTGATTTCCGAAAATTAAATATTGCAACGCAGATAGTATACTGAAAATACATTTTCAATATGCAAAATTCAGTCAAATTTTGTTTTTGTAATTTTATTATCATCTTGAAAAATGAGAAATGTATTTTTTCGTTTCTGAAAAAATACAGGATACTGGTTATACTGCTCATACAACAATAATTCAAATCGCAACATAAGTCTTGCATTTTACATTGCAAAAACCTAACGATGTATTGAAGACAATTCTTAAATATTTATAATTTTTGTTGATTGATAAATAATTTGTTGAATAGTAAAGGATTCTGTACTTTATTAACTCCTTTTCTTTCCCAAATACTCACTCAATCCGTATCTTTTATTGTCTTGTTTGTCTGTTAAGACTTTTCAGTGATGTATATGCAGTATTTATAAACTCAAAAATAATTTTAAATAGTAACAAATAAGTTTCTATTAGGGACGATTGAGTGGGGAATTTTAAGTAATAATAAATAAGTTTCTATTAGGGAAAGAGAGGATTGTTGCGTTGCTCAGATTTATGTTAGTAATATCAAAGACATTAGGTAGCTGTTAGGTACCGCTGGTCATAAAATTCAACGCCTCCAGGAAGGCACTATCTTTCATTCATGGGCCGATAATAAACCGATCATTCATCTGATTTGAGACACAAAGCATCTCTATTTTAAGTGATAATAAATTTTCTATATAGGGGTAGATAAAGATATGTCGCAATATCAATATCTACACTTATATTAAAATTAGGCCAAAAATTATTATTCTAAATATACATGATGACCTTAAATATGTTTTACTATATTTTTTTACTTTTTTTACTTTATTTTTTTCTTATATTATGGATGCGTTTACGTTCAAAGTTTTAGTTCAATTTAAAAATATTATTTTAATTTTTAGTTGATTTATCGTATATTAATTCTTGTCAAAATTTATTATTCAAAAAATAATTTTGAGTTTTCTATAAGGAAAAATGGATTAAAAAACGTAAAAATGAAAAAAATGTTTAATTAGTAATATTAAATTTACGTTATTGTTTTTCATAACTGAAGTTACTGCAATACTATTATGTTTTTAAAACAATAAGTTTAATAAATATATAGTGCTATTCTGATTCTTAATTACGTTTTTACTTTGTTTTAATAAATGATTACTCTACTTTTACGTAACCTTATTACGCGTCAGTTTGACTTTAATTTCTTGAGCAATAATATTTAAACAACACCTTCGGCTTCTATTTAAGTAAAATTACTTCATTTAAGATGATAAAATGTGCTGAAAATTTTCATTATCGTTGCAGCAATGTGTACAATCCGTCGAAATTCAATTAATAATTCTGTCAGAACGTGCAATAACTAAATCTTCAACAAAGATCATTAACACGTGGACTGGTAGAAGCTGTATAAAAAGATTATTTTATGAATTCACGTATATCGTATAATAAGCAGACTGTCTATGTTCCAGCAAGATTGTGTTGAATAAATGACATAGATTTTTTTCGGTTATCAAACCTTATCGCGTGGAATATAACGAATGTATTATCGTCGTACAGTATAAAACGTTTTTACCCGCAGAATTTGTAATTCGAGCGAGAAAAGTGAACAGATATAGGAAAGAAAGAAAGAATGTGACACGCGGCTAAATTCCAAGTTGAAAGAAAATAAAAGAAATTAAAAAAAGTATAAGAGAACGGAAACGGAAGTTAGGTTTCCGGGAGAGAGAAAGCGGATAGATAGCGACTCCTTCCTGAACTTTGTTCGATTATTCGCCAGCTGCTGAAGTCAGTTTCAGGTGGTTCTATATCAAACGTCGACTAGCGACACCGTTTTACCCAACGCCATTACCACCGTTTGGCAAACATTTGAATAAGTTTGTTTGATTAGTTTGATGGTTCATTAGATTCCATGTGTTGACTATGGACGAGGCGTTTCAATTGTTCAAAAATATCGTACTATCTTATACTTAAAAAAATTTGTGGCATTTTCATTCAGCAGGTTAAAAGAATTAATTTCCAAGCTGGCATATTGATCTTTCAATTAAATTAGAAGTATCAGCTTTATCTGCTCTTTTTTTAGTAATCTAATCAACTAAATGAATTTTACATTAAAAATATATGAAATTTTTTGTAAAATTCATTGTTAGAAATTAGCATATACATTTTTTAGATTTAATCAAAATATTATTTGTATTTTCTAATATAGTATTAACTTATACATTACTTATACATTTTCTTTTCCTAAAACTGAGTGACGAAATGGTATATTATGCATTAAGTCTGCATGCACAGCATGTGCACGCGATTGTATTGCAAATTCTCGTACTCGTTTCTAGGGAAAGAAAAAATTGTTTATCTCCCGCAAAAGGAGTATCATATTTTGAACCAAGGAATATAAATCATAAATTCTTTTTCTCGGGCGATATTTACACCTAAGACGAAGCTGAAGGTTGTAATTATGAGGAAAAAGTAATGTACATTTGTTTACAAAGTTGCAAACTATATTTCTTTAATGTTCCCTACAGCAAAAGAACTACTTTTCATAGATGAAATCAGTTGTAACTGCTTCATTTTCGCGACTGTTGTCAAACATGAAAAATTATACTTTTGTTGTAAAGAACATGTAATAGAATATTACGTAAATGTCAAACAAATTTTAAGTTGACATCCCGAGGCAAGGCCGAGGGACTATGTGCCATGTGTACGTTTGTACTTTTTGTACATTGATTTAATACTGATAATCACGATCAAAAATGCTTCTATTTAAAGTATAAGTTATATCGATACGTTACTTTGCACAATTTAAACACTGTTCAAAAGAATTCTGTAATTTCAAATAACAACCATTTAACTCAACTTTTATAAATATTGAGAAAAATGCGTTTGAACTTGCATTCAAAGATATGGAAAAATTATTTATATTTATTTGATGCTCGTATTTGTTAGTAGTGTCAACATGTATAGTACTATATTTTGATAAATAAATGATAAAATTAAAATATATAATTTTGTATGATTAAAATCGTCTTTAATACAATTTCCTCCAAAATTGTAGGTTTTTGCTATAAGTCACAGAAATAATGAATAACTTTTGTTTTAATGAAATTCTTGTATTAAAATAATCATAACATTGCCAATTTGTGATCGATTTAAAAGAACTGATTAAAATACATAATTCAGGGATTATTTTTATATTCTATTATAATTGATTTTCTTACCTAAAATTTTAGCTGATATTTGACCTAGGTCAAATATCAGCTAAAATTTTCAACTCTTATTGAACAAGGGTGACTGATATAAGTATTATGATATATGATGAAATGTGCATGAACAAAAAAAAAGTTAATGAAATTATGTCAAATCCGTGTAAATTAACCTAGAAATTGTTTTTCGAATATGAAAATAATGATTTACCTTAAGTCTCCTTTCTGCAAGGAAATTTCTTCAAAAACCACTCTAATCCGTTCTTTTAATCTGAAACAAGAACAAAATAATATCAAGTAGACAATATTTTTATTACTTTTCCTATGTCAAATGATTTTATGCTAATACTATCACAAGTATATTATGTCAAAAATTCATAAATATATGGTTTGGACTGTGTAATAAAAATGAATATTTCAAATTAAGTCGTAAAATAATTTTCATGCTCATATTTATCTTCGTTATATGCCGTATTAAATTGGTTTCTTTCAATTTGGAAAAATTATTTTGAAGATATAAATTTGATATCATTGGATCTTTCAAAGTTTTTTATGTATAAAATATATTTTCCAGTCTCGATGCCGACTTTCGTCGTCGATAAAATGTGATTCATATGACTATTTCTGGTCAGGATATTTGAACGATTATCTTGCAGGAATATTTTACTTTGCTTTATGTGTAGACAAATTTAAGCATTGTTGATACAATTACTCACATCGTAACGTGATTTATTTCTTAAAATAATGTTGTTATGACTTAATCTGATGCATATAAGAATAGCTAACTTAATTATAATAAAAAGAATTGAAAATATTCTTGTATTCTTAAATTTACATATATATTTCTCATTTATAATACATAATTTAATATATTCTGTTAGTTATTTATATACACTCAGGGAAATTTGAGAGGAATTTGTACTAAAGAACGTTGTAATCTGAGAACATATTGAAAAAGGCGCAAATTTTACTGCGTATTATACCAATTTTTACTATGTATACGTAGTAAAAATTGATATTAAAGTAACAATTTTGAAATAAATATTTTTCTAATGTGCTACTTAAATATCAAATTTTACTATGTGTAGCAGTAAAATTGGCTCCTCTTTTCAATATGTTCTCAGATTATTACGTTTTTTAGCAAAAATGTATAAAAAATTAGTAAGTATTCCTCTCAGTTTTCCCTCAGTGTATATTCCCACTTTCCTTGGGACTGCTATGTTAATAATTCACTCACTTGCAATAATATAGTGAATAAAAGTATAATTAAAAATTATTATACTTTTTTTTATTATAATATGTAATTAAAATCAGTGAAAAGAATTATAGACTTCACTTTTTGATCTAAAACGTTGAATTAAAAGTAAAATATTTTCGCATTTTTAAACACCCCAAGTAGAAATTTAACCGGGAAATTATAATTTCATGTAAGGGCCCGATCAAGTTTTTCTTGGGGTTGCCATAGAATGGTAATTCGTACCAAAACCTAAAAGGGTCCCAATGATACTTTCCCTAAG
>JABFPJ010005502.1:0-12125 GCA_022817425.1 Gryon sp. ZL-2020
ACAAATATGTTTACTTTCAAAATACTAGAATTATAGAAAAATTTGTCATACAGTATAGTAAAAATTGCTATTTGTATCACAAATTTTTCTATAATTCTAGTATTTTGAAAGTAAACAAATTTGTAATAATGTAAACAAAATATTTCTATGACAGCGCTGCTGTACAGTATAGTAATTTTTAATGTAATTTTATTTTCCGTGTATGAATAAAAATGTATATCAAAATGTATGTCAATAACTTTTTACCGTCAAAAGATGTTTGATAATATATTTTAAATATATTTTCTTATACTTTTCAAGTATGTTTTTGCTATTATCTATTTATAAAATATGTGTGCACATATTCACATACATTTTTCTATATATTTCGAAATATATTTTCTTCCGTTAGGGATCATCTTAACCAATTGTTTAAAAAATATTTGTCTACAGTTTTTTAGATCTTAAACTTATTTTATTTGTAGTTTGTAAGTTCTATTACAATCCTAATAGTATTAACCAAAAATAAAAGGACAAAAACTGTAAGGATAATGTTTCTAATTAAGCAATTACTTTGTAATTGAATTAAGTTGTACAAAATGAGCTGTTCATTGAATAAAAGCATAGCAAAAATAACACAATGAAACGTGAAAGATAAAAAAGCGAGTATTTCTTTTTTCATTTTTTGTTCGGATGAATCAAACCCTCGTTAAATAAATAAATGTAATTAAGTGACTGCGATGATACTTAATTGAGTGGAATACAGTTAGGCGATTGAAAAATACAATAATAACGATGGGATCGCGTGGATTGTCAAGTTATTGTTGATTCAAAAGCAGTTTAAGGTGACGCTATAATTATCTCCCACATTCTTTTTTGGTTAATGACATTACGGTAAACAGATATAATTACGTAATTGGATGAACGTTAGGTTTGAGCATAAATTGTGCACAATACAAATTGCGATGAAATTTTGTTAGGACGTATAATTATTATAACAGAATGATCAAGTCTTACAAATTGTCAATTACATGTCAAAATCAAGGAGTGCTGAGTTGTGGAAAAAGACAACTATCTTTATATTATATATCTTTGTAACTTTCAAATCGTCATTTGTCTGGTTTGGTCACAATGCTTGACTGCAATGAAAATCGCATATTTCATACTTATATTACTTAGTTTAGCTATGCCTTTTTCTTAAAAAACAATTCATACAAAAATCAGAAAAGAATATAAACATGAAATCTGAAATATTAGATTTTTGTTATAATTTTTGATTTGTTAATGGATAAATTATTTTTTTTTGAAATTAATCTTAGTAAAAGACATATATCTCATATGTTATGAAACGTATATGGAGATAATATATGTAAATGTTTGGACTGACGTTTGTTTACATAAAGTAAAACCTGCTTTGACGCAAGACAACATTTTATATTTTACGTTACTATCCTTCTTTTTAATATTGCGCTTAGTAGGGTCACGTTCTATTTTAATGCCAGTTCTTTTTGCGCTAAAATGTAAGCGTTATGAGCGCTGTGAAAAATGATAGAGCATTAGATGTAAAGCCAAATGGTACAGAAAATTTTAATAATGTGCATATCAAAATTCAAATCATGTAATCAATGTTCGCTGTGATTTATTTACATTTTTTGAAGATTTTTGAAGTTTATGTTTCTGTCACTAACACTGTCACGATATTTCATAAGAGTGTCAATTTTGCAAAAAGTTAGTAATTCAATTGGAATGCTTAGGCGTTACCCAATGTTAATTTCAGTCTGGTCATCGCAACTTGTGAAAGAAAGTTGTTGAATTATTCTACAAACTATATGTAATTGCATATTTATTGATCTATTCAAAATGCTATACGTTATAGTTGTATTTACAATTCATTATGTTAGTTTTAAAAATTTTTAGCTTCCTCATGTTATGCATCTTTAATAGATATATATTTTTATTTATTTGCTCTTTTTAATATTTTAATGACTGATTCAGTTTTTTAAATTACCTTCAAGTTAACTAAAACATGTGGTAAGACGTATAAAAAGTGGCATACAATTTTGGACTGTATATAAACTAGTCTCTTAAAAAAATATAAGATATTGAAATGAAGTAATATTTTCATTTCAATTTTGGTTGTCGTATTTTTACAGACATGTCTTATTTATGTTAACATTTAAGTTAGCAAAAAACTGAATGAAAAATTAGAAAAAAGTGTCATAAACTTGATTTTTTATTGGCACTTTTAAATCCTTCATAGTCAAATAAAAATATATATTTGATCAAAAAATAAAATATTCATAATTTTTAGCGTCATAAATATTCAAATCAACGCCTTTAAGCTCTTTTTCGCGTAACAGCAATCAATGTATCCTGAACAGATATGGCTCTCGTAAAAGTTCGGCAATATAAACTCTGTGCTTTCATAACATAAAAGTAATGACTTTGAACGAAGGCATTTTTCCAGTGGTGAGAATTACCTCAACTGTCGTTTTTTTTGTCTGCGTCTAATCGTTTCGGCCGTAATTGCGCGCTCTTTTTTTCTCGCCATCTTTTGAATTGAGCATTACGTAATAACCGTTGTCAATTTTTCCACAACAAATTGCAATCGGAAAACCATTTCGATTAATGCGCATTTCTTCCATTATATAATCAACCGTTTCCCGTTATCCTTTGTGAGTCACAATTAATCTAAGCGAAACCAAACGTCACGTGTGTGGCAACATATATACAAAGCTGGACACGGATGTTGACGATCGTGTGTTAGTCGATACAAGCCGGTTATAATCGGGTCTCGATTTTATGGGCCATTGATTAAGCGATCTGCGAGGGAAAGTAAACCTATTCTAGCGCATTTCATACTTTTCTCGGATCTAGCGATGATACTTCGCTAACAAATGATGATGTCTTGCTTTGCTGAAGTTTATTTTATCATTTCGCTGTTAAGATTAATTATATTTTGAGATATAATAGATACTAAGTTGTATAATCATTTGATTCTTTGATAAAATTGCTGAATTGCTTAATAAGTTAACATTTAGTAATTTTGGCTAAATATAATTTAGTATTTAGTAATACTTTTCTTATAATTCAAAGGATGTATTTTCCATATATTGTCACTATATTATCATTATATTGCCATTATATTGCCACTATATTCCCACTATATATATTCACTATATAGTGTCCATATAATAGCCATAGATTGACCATATATTAGCCTTATACTGCTAAGTTGTAAAAAGTTGTAAAAAAATAATATCGATACATATTTAGTATAAATTTGTTTCAAAAATATAATTCAATGGTTGAAATTATAGTTTGCAATTCTTCAACATTGTTTAGCTGAACAAAAAGTGGAACAACTTTGAAGTCAAACTTTTCTCGTGAAAATTAATTATTCACTCAAACTGCGAATGACGTTTTTATATACATCAGAGAAGTGACATTTCACCAGTTGCGCCGCATTCTCATCTCATCTCATCAATTTCTTCAGAAATACAGGACAACTTAATATTCAATCCGTCACGATTATCTAGTTCAAGCGGGAGTTTGGTCTTTGTTTGTGCACGATCAGACCTCGAGATAATCGGCAGACTGATTACTCTCCATTGTTCTTTTGGCCCAATGTGGGAAACTATACCTTCAAGTCAAAACCACTAATTTTATGAAACACGTATTAAAAATTAAAAACGTTGAAGTTTACCGATTATAGGTCTTTACTTGCAGAATACATAATTAATGATATTAATTATGAGATTAGTTTAAATGAAATTAATATTTACCGCCAATAACGAATGTGTTATACGTTTGTTTGGGCATTGAAGCGTATGAGTTTCCGACTGCAAGTTAATTATATCACTATGATTGATGGTTTTCAAAGTTTCTGGATTTTCTGACCCAATAAAAGGTCCTTTTGGATTAAGATGAAATACTACCTGTTTTTAATTTGATTTGGGGTATTTTCTTGTATCATTTTATTAACAAAATATTTTGATGTCAAATGTTTCTTTAGGGAGAACAGTTTCAAACAGAAAACCATTAATTTAGTAAACTTTATTCAATCGATTTATTCATAATTAATTAAAATATTTTTTAATATATTTTTTATATTATTCAGTTTGTCGAATGTTCACTATGCCCTAGTATTCAGTTATACTCCTTAGTTTAAACAGTAAAACAATTATATGATTAATTTTAACACTTCGTGAACAAGTTTTATATTACATGACATCATATGTAAATCATTTTTGTGGTTATTAATAGAAAGTTCAATTGGTTTTAAATAATTACATAAGAAATATAGATAAATACAAAAATGACGAAAAGCAAATTTAATATAAAAATAAATAAAAGCAGAAGATATTTAATCTAATATCCGATATGTTATTTTTTATATATCATTGACAAATTATATATAGTTTGGAAAAATATAGTACTTACGTAGTTAAAGAATGTCAATAAAAGTTATTAGCGGAAATATTAAAGACTTTCTAATGATTGAATTTATGTATACAACTAAATGCAACTATGTAATACGGAATTCATATATGTATAATCATTTCGAAGATTTAATATGATATAAATGATTATGTATAATTTAGTGATCTTTTCAAATTATACCTTGCTGTTGAGTTAATTATGTTAAATGAACAACAATCAATAAAAAAATGCTGGAAAATGTATAATGACTGTTGATAGAAGTAACGCGTCAGTAGACTGTTTTTTTTCCTAAGTGCATTTTAAAAGTCATCGCAAGTACAAAACTATTTCTCAATCAATACACTGATACATCATACTATAAACGTCACACACACAAATGTGGCATTAATGTCCAATGAAAAATTTTTTTAATGAATCAATCAATTATTATAACGCACTTCATTTTATTCGTAGAATAGATAGAAAAAATCAATATAAAATGTGACATTATCATTATTTAATCACTTAACGCAAAATCAATACAAAGCTAAGTATCTTACTTTTCGTTTTATCAAATGCTATTTCCAATGCTATTAGCTGGGAGATCTGATATGTATTAGTTAATAATAATTTATGATTATAATATATACAATTAGAATGTTATATCAAAATATGAAAATAGTGTCATTTATCATTTGTATTATGATTTTCTGGATAAAGATAATTTTGCATTATCCAGATTTGAATACTGATCTCATAGGTTACAAGTCACATGCCACACCCTAGTGCTAGATGACTGTTTGATTCATTCGTTGTTTGTTTTTACTTTACTATTAAGTTTTTCATATACTTCGATTTCATTATGTTTTTTTATATTGAAGAAGTATATTAAAGGCTAAAATTGTAAGTCGTATCTTTTTTTCTTTAAATTATGATATGTTAGTTTTTTTCTTGACGAACAGATTTTTTGTACATATAAACGCTTAGAAAAGAACCTGAAATTAAATGATTAGAAAAACTAGATTTCATTTATTAAAAACAAGGTAACTTAATAAATGATAGCATATTGCTTTTCTTGTTTATAATTAATTACTTATCATAATCATTCATATAGCTTTAATGTCTACATCTGATGATCGATAAAGAAAATGAATTTGCCGTATAGAGAGAAAAAAAGGTAAACTATATTTTCGCCGATAAGCCACTTTAAAGCGCCGATCAAAAATCTAGCACATTCTCATTTGCAAGAAAACTTATTAATTATCACATGAAAGTTGGCGACGTCAAATTGATACGTTTCATTTCCTTTAACTTCATAATTGATCAAGATCTGCAAATGAAGAAAAAAACGAATTAATCACCCACTAAAATTGAAGCCAAGTCCACACTCAAGTAATCAGCAGAAAGTTCATAATTCATAAAATTACAAACTTCTATTCAAATTTCTCGACACTTTTCTTACATTTTTACGTGACTTTGTTTTTAATCATTGAAAATATACTGTCAAGTATTTTATTTACCTTCTAAGGTTTTGTAATTTTCTTGTTTGAATGCTGAATCTTTAATGACTTTGTAATATAATGATCACTTTATCTCGGGATCAATTAGAATCCCGCAAATTTTGCAGGCCAAACTTTTTTAAGCGGCGTTTTAATAGGGATTGCATAAAATGTGGCGCGATATAAACGAGGAAATTAAACTTAGAAGAAACAATTAAAACTTGAATTCAATTGAATAGAAGGGAATTTACGTGAAACCACGCGTTGCAAGATATTCCCATAGGAAATGATGAACGTCCATTAAGTAGCTTCAATGTTTTGTTTTTTTCGTAATTAATGACTTTCATTTATTCGATGTTACGGATAATTGGTAAACTGAAGAGTCGTGTTATAAATATGTATGAAAGCAGCGCATAATCGGAAATCTGACGGCCAATTTTCCAAAATCACGGAATCAAGTAGATGATTCATTTGCGTGTTGACTTGCTATATTCGCAAATTCATTGTTCTATTACATAACATTTTTTAGAAATTTAGTGGACCAAAGATTTACTATTAAAAAAAAGAAAATGTTGAATATTCTATTCTAACATTACTACGCAGTTTGATGTAATAAGTTTATGGTTTCTTTTAAAAATATTTTTCAATCATTTTCAAACCGTTATGGGTTTCTGAAATTTGTCCTTTTTTTTGTATCTAAAGATAACTTTAAAGGAAAGATTTATCTAGTTATTAGATTAGGTTCTGCTAGAATACTGATAAAAAGAATTTAAGTCTTAGGATTTATTAAGCGTAAACTAACAAAGAGATCGAGGAGCTGATATGGATTCCCTATTTGTGACCCACGATTTATGACGGTTTCCAGTTTATAGTATTTTTCCAAATTAGACAATTTTATGTGAAGAGTTTGTGTATTTTCTTTTAAAAATTGCATGTTGATAATATTATACATTCAATTATATATCTTGTTATAATAAAATAAAAAAAAGTAAATTCTATGATTACATATATAATTCTGTTCTGCAATCGTACATATAATTATATATAATTTAAAAGTTGAACGTTTTTATTTTGTTATTGAATGTATTTAATTATTTCAACACACAAAAACATATATATATAAGTAAAATTGTGATTGAACACTTAAAATATGAGATTTTGTCTATATACTGATTTCTTAAAATACATTATGCATTGTGTACTATAAAGTTTTCTCCGCAAAAGAATAACATCTTTTCAAGTATTTACATCATAATCATAAAGTTGTGAAGAATAGAAAAAAGAGTAAGTGACACAGGAAGTGAAATGAGGATTTCCTAGTCTTTACAGTATAACAATTGCTTAGACTACGTTTGGAGTACACTTTTACGTTCTACTGGCACTTTGGTTTTTGAAAATAGAAAGCCAATTCACACTGTAAAAGGGGGTACTTTATTAAAGTACATCTTTGGAAGTATGCAAATGATTCAATAATGAAAAGTATTAGTAATAAGTACTGTTATTACTAACCACAGTGCTTGTAGATTAAGGGTAAAGAACTACAAAGTAGTTATAATTTAAAAAATTCAATTATTCCGTCTGACTTATTACTGACTTTATGAGTTTGTGGGTCAAAAAGTTAAAGGTTAAATTCAACAAATGTTAAATTAAACGTTTTTTCTAAATACAAAATACAATATTCCCGTAAGTGTTGACTGCATTATTTTGCATAATCAAATAGTAAACAATTGTTTACAACAACATGTGAGCTTATCATAATTAACATACGATTGACTGCATTTTCCAAACAGAATTTCCATTTTATACATTAGATATTTCGAAAAACTGTCCGCGCTTGAAATCGATACACTGCTTATTACTGGAAACCATTAGATACGCTTAAAGTGCATCAATTTCTTAGAATTCCATTTTTTTTGGACCGACGAAATTGCGATTTTATCATGTTTCAGAAAACAGTTTAACTGATATTTACTTACAACATTGACATTTCACGTGAGTTATGATGTTTATATCTTCTGGTAAAGATCTAAGGATGATCATTTCAACTGAAAAATACCATGTAATTTGGCTTGGATGCAGTTATGTAAATGTTTTTAACTAAAATTACGAATAATTTTTTCACGACGCATAAGTCACTGATAATTGCACGGATGTGAACGGTTCGGCGGAGATTAGAAGAGAAATTGTTTATAATTAAGATAAATACAGAATCATCATATCATAGATTAAATAATAGACAAAACGTTGCGTGTCTTTTTCGTAGGTGATACAATACAATGTTATGCTTCATTATTTTTAAAGTGTTCAGCTTTCATTTGGTTTCACAATAGAAACAATTTGTCATAATATGCGAGAAACATTTTCGATGTTTTAATTTATGTTTGGATTTGTTAAATCTATTTTTAGTAAATAATTTATATTTATATAAGTATTTGAAATCTATATGTGTTTATATAAGAAAATATTCTGTAGCTTATTTTAGAAATAAGAATTGAAATTATAAAAAATGAATATTATTTCTACGAAGAAATGAATCATATTGATGAACATTTGATAAGTGATTTTTTTATTCAAACAATATATTTGTAGAAAAAAATTTACAAAATATGCAGTATGAGAACTAGGTTTAACCAATCGATGTTTCTTCACGTAAATCACAATTCAGGTTTCACTCTAGCGTGAAATAATAAAAGATTGTGTTTAACAATTACACGACTAATAAAAATAATTCAATCAGTGTTTTGTTATTGATGTCGAAAAAAATAAGCATACATTCATCTCAATTACGGTAAAATAAGTTTAAAAAGAGAGAAAGTTTTAATATTTTTTGAACTAATTATTTGTGCAACTCGTTGTTGCTTGCATTTTAGATTACCATTTTTAAATAATCAATGATTATAGCGAAACAATTTTTTTTGTTCAAATTAATCCGCAAATGGATCTTCAACTTCCTACATTTATCGTGAAATTTGTGTCAAATTAATTACTATTATCATCTAATTACAGGTTATCTTTACATATTTTGCATATAAATTATATGCTTCGGAAATATATAAGTTTCATCGAATATATTAATTTCAATGAAGAATCTTTTTATGTCCATTACTCAATAAGTACTCAATTATAGTCAATCTTTGAACTGAATCATCAACAGTTTAAATTAAATGAATTTTTTTGTATTCCTGAAATGAGTCAGATTTATGAAATAATCATTTCCTTAATATAGTTTATTTAAAAAAGTACTTATTTTGCATAAACATAAAACTTATAGATTTTTGTTATATTTCAAATTTCAATATTTGTATGAGATATGTATTTTGCGATCAATTTATGAGTAAAATTTGTTTCTTTTTTGTGGAAAACTACTGTTTAATATCTTTCAAAATCATACGTAATGGAACCGCTTCAAAATAATAGTGTATGCTTATAAAGTTTCACTTTTATGTTTATACATACATAATACTATTTACAATCTAACGAATTACAAGAGCATCGACTTTTGAGCGGCAACCTTTCACGAGGTTTGGGCATCGGTAAATTAAACTACTGCAGCAATCGGTCGATGAGTAACTACGGGTAACCAAGGCCGACCTGCCTTGGCTCGATAACTTTAACGCGAACTCACTGTCGCGGAACGTTTACCTGTCTCTTCGCATTCCTTATATATTTAGACCTTTTTTTCTTGCTTCTTTTAAGCTTTTTTTATCTCGTTTCTAGATCAAAACTGTTTCATCATTTCTGCCTATTTCATCTTATTTGAATTTTATATGCAACGAAAATTTCTATTTGAATATCATAGACAATTTATCAGATTATTTCCACTGCGTGTTTAAAAGACGCAGATAAAAAAGCAAAGATGCACCAAATATTTGCACTTTTTATAATTATAGACGATAAGTAAATACGGAGATTATATCATTGAATTAACTGTGGTATAAAATTATGAAAATTTAGAAGATAGAAAAACTGACGCCGCCATATTTAATGACTTTTCAAGTTAATCGAGCGGAATAATGACGGGTTTATTTGTTTCTGTTAATGTCTGATTTAATATTAGATGTACAAAAATGCGTCAGGAAATTAAGATTGCAAATATTTATATTATTGAATATTACGTATAAATTTATTCCGCTTGTTAACGTAGGATGTGAGAATTATACAATCACTAACAGCGATAAATTATACACTTTTTTCTGAGTAATCAACTTTTACTCGATATACTTGCTGGAACAAACAAATAGTTTTATATTTTTCAGTTTTATGGCTTTTTGGATATTAAAAAAACACGTGTCAATAGTATGTACTCATCAAATTGTAAATGTTAGAATTGTTTAAGTTTAATCATATACAAGTTGGATAATTTTATTTAAATGTCATTTTTGAAATTGTTTATTCAATTAATTATTTAATATTCTGTAATCAAATGTGAAACGTAATGATAAAGAAAGATTATTATTAGTAATGATTAGTGATATTTAGTGAATAAACTAAAAAAAGTAATACATTTCCATGCACTTAATCGCTTTAAGTTTACGAAAGACATTTACAGAATATATTACATGTAATTTGAATCTCATAGGTCAGTTATATGCCGCCAGTTATATCAACGCTGATTCGAATGATGTAAAGTCATTCATCGCATCTACGATGGCAATACTAATTATTGACGATTACGATTTGAATTACATTTAATAAAATGCTATGTAACTTAAGATTGTTTTTCTAAGAACAATTTTAATTTTCCATATATCGTTAAAGTTTAAGTTAATTTATTGTAATTTGTTTTGTTTATAACTTGCAATTTGTTCATATAATAATGCAGTGAAAAAATCATGTAAACACTTATATATGGATATACATTATGATACATGTAGTCGATACATACTATCAAATGAAATTTAAAAATTCACTCATCCAATAATACGTACTCACTTTCATCTATAACAGAAGGTCGTAATCAAATATCAATTGGAACGGCGATTTTTTGTAATAAATACTTCTATCTTTAATATAATACCCTACTGAATTGAGATCGGAAGATAATTTTGTTCAGCATATATAAAATCAAAAATCTCAGTTAAATTTTCTTTTTAACTTATTCATACTATGTATTAGTAAACGTAATGTTACATAAAAAATATATTAAAAAACTGTTTTACCTAAAATATTCAATCAAAAGTTTTTCGTAATAAAAATCTAAATCGTTAAAAAAAGAATAAATTAATCGTAATTTATGCACATTGAGTGTCAATCATTAATCAGTCATACACAACATTTCTGCATCAAAATGCACATAAAACAGTAAACAAAAAAGTTACTTCATATGCGGTTCACTGTATGCATGTAATCTATCCATCATCGTACACGATTTCCGATAACGTGTCCTTGCTTCGCGTCATTAATTAAATAGAGTCAAACAAAAATTGAAATCGTGAGCCTTGAGTCAACGGAACTTAATCTATCGGCTGCAAATGTTAATTGCTCTTCGTGAATCAATTAAAATATTTTTTTACATTTCATAATCATAATAATATGATTATTACATATTACAAAGTTATACATTTAAATGAAATCATTAAAATTAATTTTATTCATCCTTTTCATGCTCTTAATCTTTCAAACGTGATTCATTTTTTTGATTCCATTTTTATTCAACAAAGTATTGATTTAATAACTGTTAAAACAGTTTTTCTATACATTTTTACAACTATAATATTTCGATATTACGATGAAGTACTTTTAAAAAGACATTAAAATACGCGTAAACTAACAAAATATAATATATTTATAGTTCTTTTCAATGGAAAGGTAATACATACAGTTAGAAAAATGATTTGAAAAAACCATAAAAATCGTTTCTGTTGTGTCTTATGTTATACGAAAATTCTAATCATTATTTTACTGTCAGACAAATCCCATTTGAAATCATCTTAAAAAAAAAATGAAATTTTTTATATGAAAGTATTATAGCTAATTTTATTCACAAATGATTTTCAGTTAATTTGTACTGAACGTTTTTTGCAATCTGTTTTCACTTTATGCTAAAAAATTTAATGATTACACTAAAAGGATAATTGTATTCCTTGTATAAATGTATATGGTATAAAACGATTAGAATGTTTAAAAACGTGAAAATGAATTATAAAAAGCAATGCTTAAGTTTAGTGAAAGATCATTGAACACGATATCCTTTTTCTGACATTATTCTTGCGATAAATTTTAATA
>JABFPJ010005503.1:0-12125 GCA_022817425.1 Gryon sp. ZL-2020
CTGCCTGACAACCCCCTGACAACCCCCTGACAACCGCCTGACAACCTCCTGACAACTGCCTGACAACCGCCTGACAACCGCCTGACAACCCCATGACAACCCCTTGACAACCTCCTGACAACCGCCTAAGGAATGGGTGCAAATTAAAAAACTTTCTTTTTTCCAAAAACTACTTTATATATCGCAATTTTACATAGCCTACGGCACTTTGGTGTATTTCAGCTAGTTGCTCTCAAAATTTGAACACAATCGGTTCAGTAGAATTTGCGTGATGAGGTAACAGACAAACAGACAGACAAACAGACAAACATAGATTGAAATTTATATATTAGTAAGATTAAGAAAAAGCAATTATTGGTAACAAATAATTAAATTAGAAATTTCAGTTTACTTAATATAATATAAACAAATAATTACTAAATGTTTAGAGGTTATTTGGCAGCGGTTTAAAATTATATATGTTTGTTGTTATTATTATAATAGAAAACGTTTATTATATAATTTACCTTTTCCTTTTTCTTTTCGCATTTTGTCTATCACATATAAATAAACAGAACTTAATTTAAGCATAAACTCGGAACGCAAAATCAAATTGTTCGCTGCGCATGCTTTATACGTAGTATATAGGTTATGCAAAAAAGGCGTCAATTCCGTTATCAAAGATGCAAAAATAGGCGAAGTCGAGTGTACCTTAATTTTGCATATGCTTAAGTACATTAAGGATTTAATCTGGTTAATCGTGCTAGTTATCAAGGGCCGCGATAGCGTGCCCGACGAGCCCAGGTAAGGTTAGGTTTACCTTACAGTCGGGCCTTCTGAGCAAACTATGTCAGAATATGTTCGAGTCCTTGTCAATGCTAAGCTTTGCGTAACATTGGCAACATTGTAATGAATCGGGCCGTGTAGTTTAGGGATAGGCCAAAGGAAGGAGGCGTGAAGCTCGCTTCCCTTATTTACAAATAATAAATTAATAAAGGCATAATTGAAAGTTACTAGTGTTCAGTTTATTAAACAAACCACATGACAAACTATATTCTTGAAAACTTGACAGGTGTAGTTTATGAAAATTAAGAAAAAGAGATTTATAAAATAAACTATAAATATTTTTAAGTTTTGTTAGTTTTATATTGTTTCTTGATTATCAATTTAGTCTAATAAATTTTTTTGTATGCTGAAAAACATTATTTATTTCACATTTATTAATATTAATATCGTAATCAACAAAACATTTTTCTTCTACACATGTTTTCGTAAACAGTTTTGTCTACAGTTTTCTCTTTTTCTTGTTTCTTCTACAGTTTTGTCTTTGTGTAACATAGGGGATAGGTTATATGTGTTTTTGTCGCGTTGTTATTAGGCAATTGACAGCGAAGCGATCAAAAAATTATTCTTCTACTGTTTTATCTTTGTCTAACATATATATCTGTCTTTTCTTATCTTTTAATAAGTAAGCTGTCATCTCATGATTCATTCATTAATATTATCAAATCATATAAAATTAAGAAAAATAATAAGTATAAAAAAATAATAAAACAGAAGTTCTTATTAATAATAATAAAAAATACAAAAACAATAAATATGCTATTTTTGACAGGAAGTAAAAAAATAAAATAAAATAATAGATATAATAAATCGGATATTAAACATAATAGTTTTGTTTACAAGTAAGTTTTATTTGATTATTTTTTAGTGTTAAATAATTTTAATTTTACATATCATATTTTTTGGAAACAATAATAACCACAAAGGTGCATTAAATTGCATAACTAAGAAAATTAAAATTCAACAAAAATTTACTACAATTCCCTGAATAAAAAGTTGATGTTATCTGGAAATTGGCCGATATGCGTCAAAGTATTGTTGTGCGAAATGCGCAATGGCAAAAAAAGTAGGAAGAAAATGTGTGTGTGTGAGAGAGAGAGAGAGAGAGAGAGAGAGAGAGAGAGAGAGAGAGAGAGAGATTGATTGATTGATTGATTGATTGATTGATTGATTGATTGATTGATCTTTTATTTAGTTCTAGGCTAAGGCCCATGGAGCAATAGACAAAATATTACAAATGTACCATCAAATTTACAAGTTTTCAAGTGTTCACTCTCTCATTAGTAGAAACAGTAATTTCATCCAACAAAACAAACATAAGATAGCAAATACAATAAAATGGCAATACAATTTAATTAGCAAAAATACGCAGCATCAGTAAATTAATTATAATTATAACTATACAGTTTAATCAAATTTCACATCCTGTAATAATACAAAGATACAATCTTGAAAATGCAGAATAATCAAAGAATCAGCATACCTTATATATACACATAAATATAAAAAATATATGAAAAAACAACATACAAAATAGTCTAAACAATCTAACAAAGGTCTATGATACCGACTGCTGCTCCAAAAAATAGATATGATTTGCACTTTTGAAAGCAGCAATGGTAGGCAGTTGGCGAAGAGCTAGAGGAAGCTCATTCCACGTTTCATAGGATTTTATCAAAAACGACTTTTTGAACATTTCCGTACGTGCAAATGGTATAAATAGTTTCAGTGGGTCAGTTTGCAGCACTTTAGAAAGTTGTTCGGCATGTAGCACGAACCAATTGGCGATGTAAGAGGGACTTTGTTGAGCAAGGACTTTGTAAACATTCACAGCTAAAAAGTACTTTCTCTGATTGACGATATTGAGCAATTTCAGAGAGTTTAATTGGGGAGTGGGGTTATATGGTATCAATAAGACTTATTAGTCACAAGTCGAATACAAGCATTAAATGCCTTTTGCAGTCTATTGTTAAGTTGAGCAGAAATGTTCGTCAGTGCAAGACAACAGTAATCAAACCTCGGGAGAACTAGAGTTGTAACCAGCTTCAGTCTCAGTTCCTGATCCAGTGACGTAGAATTATATCTCAGCTGCCGCAGTATTTTCGAAATCGAAGCGCAAGTTTTCTCGACGTGTGGTTTCCAGGATAGTGCTGAGTCGATTACCAGGCCGAGCTCAGTAATTGTTGAAACATATTCAATCACTACGCCATCAACAATCAGTTCAGGTAGTTGTACTCGACTAAGCCATTTTACATAGTTATCAGTACCCAGTACCATAGCCTTAATTTTTGCACCGTTTAGTTTCAGTTTATTTTCGGTGGACCATGCCACAATGCTGTCGATATCGAGCTGTACGTCTCTCAGACCATCCAAGATTCTATGGGGTTCACAGCTACGATAAAGTTGAAGGTCATTCGATCATGTAAACACAGTAAGTGTTTACATACACCATAGCACCGTAGAATCATCACAACCCAACTGACGTAGATTCAGCGACAATAAGTCGTGATCGACGAGTTTAAATGCCTTGGAAAAGTTGAAAAGCACAACAATGGTAACCTGACGACAATCCGCAGCATATCTAACATCATCGAGTAATCGCAGCAGATTGGTCTGAGTTGAATGAAAGCTTCTGAAACCAGACTGGAACTGGTCCAACAATTCACGCTCTTCCAAAAATTCAACTAATTGACTGTAAGCAATACGTTCAATGACTTTCGAGAAAGAGCAAATCAGCAAAATGGGCCGAAAATCCACGCAAGAGGCTGGAGACCTGGTTTTGTTGATAGGAACAACAAGAGATTTCTTCCAACAATCTGGGAAATGTGATGATTGGAAGGAAATGTTCACCAAATTTACAAGCAAATCCTTCAGCACTGGAAACCATTTCCTGTAAAAAGCCAGCGGGATGTTATCAAAACCACGGGCATTTGATTTCTGTCTCATAAGATAAGATTCCCATGTAGACGATGTAACGCCAGATAAACCAAATTCAGCCAGTTGTCCATGTCGAGTGAGTCCCACAAGGTCTTGCATGATACCATCTGACACATCCGGGCTGGTGACCATTGAAGCAACGATATCTACAAAATAATCGTTAAGTTCATCAAGTGAATAATTAAGTTTATTCCGATCAGTTTTCACAGAAACAATTCTCAGACAACGTAAATCCTTCCATAGTCTTCTCGCATTCATAGTTGCTGACAGTTTATCCCTATAGTTTTGAGATTTGGCTTTCCTAACAAGATCATTAACATGGTTCCGTTGCAGTCTCAGCAAAGCCAGAAGACTGAGCAGACTGAGTCAGTTGATATCTGTTGCATCGCTTGTTCCTCTCACGTATGGCCGAGACTATCTCCCTTGTGATCCATGGGGCAGGAACTCTGCCAGGTTGGAATGATTTCAATGGTGCAGCTTCATTCATAGTAGTGAGTAAAATGTTTTTCAGCACAAGCACATACTCATCCAGGCGGCCAGGATCCAAAACAAAAGATGACATTGCTCGGCGAAGCTTTTCCAGGTACTCTTCCGAAACAAAAGCAGCGTAGTTCCGGTATTCCATGACATGTCCAGGTTCCACACATACTTAAACCTGGTAATCAACGAAAATGAGAACATGACCTGACAAAAACGGATAACCGGATAGACCAGACATGATTACTTTATCAAGAATGAGTATAACCCAGTTGAAGCTGATGTAGATCGTTAACAGTCATGAAGTCCATCATATATTCGACCATGTAGTTCGATGACGATGTGTCGATGTTGGAATCACCAAGCAGTACAATGTTTCTATATCTTTCCATATAATCTTCAAGTATGGTAAAAAAATTACTAGGTGTAACATGACTAAGTGGTCTGTACACCACACGATCCATGAGCTTTTCTCGAATACAATCGATCTCCATCACCATTAATTCACTAGGATCGAGCGGATGTGAAGATGATTTAACAAAGAAGTTAGCAGATAAAGTCTGTCGAATATACAAAGCGACACCACCTCCGATACGATCCAGTTTGGCGGTGCAGCACATATTCATGAAGTTCCACGGCCTCTGAATCAGAATCAGAGACACCAGGATGCAGCCACATCTCAGATGCAGCGACAAAGTCAAATTTTCGTCCCGTAAACATATTACGAAATGCGAAAAGGTGTGCAGAGCAGAGTAACAACTGTGCGTTAACATAGCACAGCGTTATCGACGAATCACGAGTGACAATCGACAACGACGATGGTAATTGTCAAACCGCGCTTCTACCCGAGTAAATGCTCTGAGGTGTAGATTACCTTTCATCGATTGAAACTATGACCGAAGCATCCATACCATTACCAACTAGCTGCGAATCCTCAGTCGTGGTAACGACTGTTGAGTATGACAATATCCCGCCATAAGCGATATTTCTCACAGATATTTTGCCATCCGTCATCCAACATGAATCGAAATTATGCAATTTCGCAAATTTCTTAGCTTCCAAGAACAGTCGTCGTTCTTCGATGGTTTCCCGCTGGCTGATGTATACCATGTTATCCGGTTGATTCGCAGAGATGTCACAGCAACGCAGAGTGCCCAGAGTCTTCTTTACTTTCAGCCAAACAGCTCGAAAAACTGGAGATACGAAACGAACTAGCAATAGATCGCCACTACCTCGTCTGGTCCGAAGAGTACGAGTAAAGGCTACATGCCAAGCATCAAAACTAATATTCGACAGACGAGCCAAGGCCTGTAGAGTAGATGTTCAATTGCTGAGTAATTAAGGAGAACGTCAACATATATCAATTTCGAAAATTCGATTCATAGACAAGGACAACTCGCGTTTTATCTGGTCTCTGGAGACACCAGAATAGCTGAGCCGGGCACCACATTACCAGATTCAACATTTGTCACCGAAGAAGCGAAGCGGCCCGAAAGTAAACAGACATTTATACAAGCGGCCGGAAAGTAAAGAAACTTTCGGGCCGCGACACATTTTAACGTGCAGCTGCGGAAATTGAACTTTCGGGCCTCATTTCGGACCCGAAAGTCGGCACTTTCGGGCCTGAGGCGTGAAAAAACCTTATCAAGTTTACTTTCAATCAAACTAAGTCTTTCTTTCACCACTTTAAGTTCACCGGTTAGGGTGGGGATACACTTTACGTCCTCTTTTAGTAACAAAATGATCGCATACAGTTGACGCTGGTCTATAATGTCAGTCGAAGGGATTAATGTAGGCGGCAGGACTTCTGAGTCATTAGTGTCAATTATTGTAGAACCCAACTGAGTAGCTGCAGATGGAGCTGGCTCTCCAGTAAGTTTATTTTTCAAGTTTTCACGAGCACATTTCTTGCACATTTCAATTATACGACCAAGTGTTTCAACTTTATTAACTGCCGCACATCCAGGGTGACAAATACAAGAGCAAGAAGGGCATTGAAAAACATCGTTGACAATATTTTCCTTACATTTCGAGCAGTTGTGAGGCATCGTTCAAATTTTACAAATTTCTGACTATAATATCGCAAAACCAAGTTAGACACGTATATGCAAGAGAAAGACATATGTAATAAGTTATCAATTACAAATAAATAATAACAATATATCAAATAATATCAATGAACAGTATTCTAGTAGACAAGTTAACCTTCACACACAAATTCAGATTCAATAAGCTATATGTATATAATTGTATACCCAAAGAATAAATAAGTAGATACTTTGTTTAAATAAATAGCAAATTAAATGAATTAAACCAGCAAAAAGTACGTAGAACAGATTAAATAAAATTATATAAGTGAATGTAAGTATAAATACAAATAAGGTAAGAGTAAGATGTAGATAAGTATCAATAAATATAAATAAATGTAAGTATAAATACCCTCCTCTATTGAAAAGCCAACACGCTTATAGAAAGGGATACTCATCGGACCAAGATGGGGACTTAAACCAAGGACGATTTTATGGATTCTTAACATGATACTTCTGCCAAGACTAACATATGGAGCGGCCGTCTGGTGGAAAGCATCCAACAAAAAGTCAGTTATTGGCAAGTTAAAAAAAATCTAATGGCACGTAGTGCCATGCCTCTAATCCTTTTCATGCCCCAGAGAGGCAATCTGGGCAATGCAACTCTGGGGCAATGAAAACAACACCGACAGCAGCCCTGGGTGTTCTGACGTGTGTAGATCGATGGGAATGTGGAAAAACAGAGGTAGCCATACAAAGCTACTTTCCTTTATGAATAGACTCATTGCACTGGGAAAGACTGATAGGGCATCACACCTTATCTTCGACAAGAAGTATAAGGTGAGTTTGCCCAACTCAGACACACCATACAGAGGCCTACCGAGAAATGGTGACTCTTGGTTCACCGACGGAGCCTGCAAGAATTAGTCCAAGCGATAGCGTCACAAAAGGTCGTGTATTTCATATCATTTTAAACGACTCATTCACTAATTAATTCTAAAAAAGATGTGAAATCATGTAATAAAGCCAAGTTCTTTTATACATAAAAAAATGAAAGTTTTTTTAATTCCCACTTTTTTACAAGAATTTATTAAAGTTAAGAAAAATAGAAATTACATTACAAAGGTAAAAAATAGACGAGCCAAGGTGTATACGTTACTTATTTTTCCCATAAACTATATTCTATTCTAAATTAAAAAAATCATAAATGGATTTCAATATGTCACCTTCCTCCCTTCCACAAAAGCGGAATAATTTAAATTCATAAATCCGATAATTTAAAATCCTTAAACCAACAAATAATGTATTCTATAAAAATTATTATTCCCCAAAACTATCAACAAAAAGCTTCAAACATCATCATAAAATAATGTGAAATATCTTAAGGTGGATCGTGAAGTCTGCTACACCGGTTGTAACAGTTGAGCAGACGAAAGTTTATTAAAAAAATTATTTTTTCTGCGATCATATAATTCTCCCAGAACTAAAGAAATAAACAATATATGTATTAATGCTTAATACATTAATTAAAAAATTAATAAAAAGACTAACTCCAGTGTAGGAGATCTCAGGAACCACCTTAAGGTGATTCTTCAATCGAACTCACTGTTTCTCTTTTCCACTAATGGAGTCACCATTAGCTCTATCCCTTCGGCTCTTACATAGCTGAAGAATCACCTTAAAACTCTACATTAAGATGATTCTGCAGTCGAATTCACGGCTTCTCTTTCGTGCTAATGGAGTTATTAATAAGCTTTATCTTTTTTGCTCTTATATAGCTGAAGAATCACCTTAAGGGGTCTTTCCGTTTTTTTGTGAAAAAATTAACCCAAAGTTTAACAATTTATTTACAAAAAACTAAAAGTTGTAATGATCTCAAATTTTCACAGAAGTTTATTTATATAGCGAAGAACATAATCCTACTAATATATAAATTTCAATCTATGTCTGTCTGTTTGTCTGTGTCTCTGTTACCTCATCACGGCCAAACTACTGGACCGATTTAGTTCAACTTGGTCTCAAATTGTAGCTTATACTTTCGTCAATGTCATAGGCTATATAAACTAGTGTTTATAGTTTTGAATTTTGAAAGAAAATTTTTTTTCCGATTTTCGACCCCCCCCCCTCTGCAGGCGGTTGTCAGGCGGTTGTCAGGCGGTTGTCAGGTGGTTGTCAGGTGGTTGTCAGGGGGTTATCAGGGAGTTGTCAAGGGGTTATCAGGGGGTTGTCAGGGGATTCTCAGGTGGATGCCAGGGGGTTGTCTGGAAGTTTTCAGGAAGTGGTTTGGAGTTTGTTTTCGAGGTTGTGCGAAGGTTCTCAAGAGGTTCTCAGACAATGTTCAAAATAAGGTCAAATATGGTCACATTAAGGCAAAATATGGTTTCAATAAGGGCCATATTCGTAAAGCTTTTTTCTATTCTAGGTGTCCTTATTAAAGTCAAATTCGTTCCTCTTAAGGTCAATTATGGTCCCAAGTTTGGTTTTCAGGAAGTTGTCATGAAGTTTTCAGGAAGTTGTTTAAAATTTGTTTTCGAGGTTGTGCGAAGGTTCTCAAGAGGTACTCAGACCATGTTAATAGTTACTTAAGAAATTTTTCAAAATCATTTTACTAATTTTTCAGATTTCCTACACAGGGTCCTACATAAAGGGTCCATAGGAGTATCCTACTAATATACAAATATGAATTTATGGATGTTTGTTTGTTTGTTTGTTCATTTCTTTGTATGAGCATCACGGGAAGTCTACCGAACCGAGTTAAACCAATTTTTGAGAGAATATAGCCCTTGGCAAAAGAAGTGTCTTAATCATTATAAATATTTTTGCGATAAATACATTTGATGTTGAGGAAAAAATTTTCTTCAACTTCATTGCTTCATCTCGTCAGGGGGGGGTTATAGAGATGCGATAAGAAAGTCATAGAAATATGATAGGGGTAAATGGAGGGGTTAATTGGGCGGTTATGGGGAGCCCATAGAGAGTCCATAGAAGTATCTCGAGTGGAACTAAGGATTTAGTCAGGACTCACACATAGTTATAGAGAAGGGGTGACAGGATTTATACCAGGCGAAGCCGGAGCTTCAGCTAGTTTTATTATAAAATCTGAAAAAAGCACGTACACAAAAAAATGAAAATAGCTATTTTGTCCCTTTTTTTCACTGAAAATTGTTAACAACTTTATAAACAATAAAAAAATTGAAAAAACGCTTCGTCATGTTCTCCGCATAAGTCTAAGGATAATATTTGCAAATTATTATATTTAAGATTAAAAATCATTCGATTTATGAATTTAAATTACTCCGCTTTTGTGGGAGGCTTTAGTTTATTATAGATTTACTTAGCGCGTAACATGATTTTACATTTTTTTAATGTAGAATTTTTTTGATGACTTACTTTTATTAGGTACAGTTATACATACTACTTAGTTTCATTAGTTAGTTAGTTTTTCAGTAAAATCAGAATATCAACTTTAAGACTTGAAAAATGAAGAACATAGTAATATCACTAAAAGTATTCTCAATATATCAAGTACTTTTGCAAATTGTACTTTAGGAATCTTCAATCTTTAATTTTTTTATCTAAACAAAAATATTTCTAATAAAACAATATGCAAGAATTTGTTGATGTTAGATTCGTTAATTTTGTTAGTTTCTTTCGTTTTGTTAATCTTCCTAGTTAACTTAAAACTTGGTTCGCGCCAATTTTTTTATTTTTCATCGAAACTAACGAAACTATCGGAACTAATGAAACTAAGAAGTATGTATAACTGTATAATAGACTGTTTATTTTTGAAAAACAATTTAATTTCAAGCTCATTATTGAATATGTTTTAGAGGATGTAAAAATATGAATTTTGTTTTTTGTAAAAAAGTTTTTCGACCTAATTTAGATGTCGCTCAAGGCGTAAACGTTTTTAAATTTGTATTAAAAAATTTAATGGGTAAAATTCTAATTATGATCAATTATTATGATTAATTATTATGATTATAATAATTGATCTTAATTAGTAATTATGTTTATTATAAAGTAATTATGATCAATTATTTTGAAACATTTAAAGAGCGATAAAAAATTTTCAAAAAACATGTCATTTTTATGCTTTTTAAGTGATTATAGATGGCGCCATACATCCTTAATTAATAAATTTATCGATTTTTTCGAATATTTGGTCACTAATTGTTATTAATTTTTTTATTGTATGTTTATTTTATACATTCTTATGTAAATTTATTTTTTGTTAGACTTTTATCTTCATTTTTCGAAAAATAGAGTCAAGTTTTTAAGAAAAAAGCATTCTGGAATTTTCTTTTCTATTATAGGCGAAGAAAAAAGTGTTTTCAGGTTTTTGTTGTCGAAGGACAATTTTTAATTTAGAAAATTTTATTTAACACAAGCCAACTGAAGGATATGAATATCAATTTAAAGTAAGATCTTATACTGAATTGATATTATTATTATTTGGATCTTTTACATTCTTACACAATACATTGTTCTACTCCCTTACTTTTGACGATTTTACAGTACTTGGAAAATTCTTTCGATGAATTTTTACAAATTTCAACAAGTATTGTCTTTGCTCTTCACTCCGAGTGAGTGTTGAATTGAATTTCGTAATTAACGCAATTCCTATTTCAGCGCTATCGTTAATTACACGCATTGAGAATAACATAGATTTACTGTTTAGATAAAATTCGTTTTTTCCCCACAAATCTGGATCAATATCCAAGAAACTACAATTTAGACCAATCATAACCAAGTTTTCGAGAAAAAACTGAATTTTTTTTTTTGCATTTTCGGATAATTTCAAGTGTCCTCTTTCATGTGGCGTTTTTGTTGTTTGCATATTGATCACAAATGTCAGTGAAATTAACAATAATGCGCGACAGTGCACGGACGGTCAAAACGGTTCTCCGCGAGAATCGCCGCTTTGCAACATTCAAACCTAAAACACTAGTTTGTATAATTTATTTTACTAATTATTATTGTTTTGTTGTTATTTAATAAATAAATATTATTCTGTTGTTGTTATTTAACAAATAAAAATTTGTTTATAACTAATTGAAAAAAAAGTAATAAATGCAAATGAATTTGAGTAGCCTAAGAAATAGTAAATTCCATTGTTTACATTGGAATCAGTCGCCGTGATTTGTAAACAAACCAATATTCGTTCTGCTGATTGAGTGTTTCTTTTATTGTGTAAAACGAAGTATCGCGAGAAGCAATGAAGAGAGTCGCTTTGCACGAAAGGAAAAAATTCGAAAGAAAACTGCTGAAGAGACATCAAGAATTAGAAAAGAAGGTCCCCAATACGGAGCTGGAATTGCAAATTAATATTGTTTAATTAATTTAATATAAAAGTATAATGTATAAGTAAGAAATTATTACCGTAGACTGAAAAAAGTTTAAGTAAAACTTCAAATCCGTTTTTTTCGAGTTTTTGATTTCTCCATTTTCTCCAACTTCAAAATGCTCCTGGGCGCCCAATTTTCATCGGATTTAACTTTTTATTTTTTTAAAATTCTCAAAATTTATTTCTCTACAAACGCTACTGACAAATTTTGTTTTAAATAATTTTTCGAAAAGTTAATAACAAATGAGTGGGAAAAAATCCGATTTTTCGGCATTTTTTTGCATTTCTTTACATTTTGGATCGTAACTTTTGATAATCAAAAGTTATCAAAAATTCGTCAGTAGCGTTTTTAGACCTTGAACTGACAAACAAAATGGCGGCAATAAAATCAAAATTCATCAAAAATTGGGCGCCCAGGAGCATTTTGAAAATGGCGATTTCTAAGCATATATTTGTTAACTAACAATAAACAATAAACTTTTTTCCATTTTTAATTGCAAATTCTTAAAAGGGAA
>JABFPJ010005504.1:0-12124 GCA_022817425.1 Gryon sp. ZL-2020
GTATTCGTTTTTTTCTGTATCAAATTAATATTACTATTAATTTTTTACTTGTTAAAATTGTAAATTATATTTTTTCAAATTTTCTGATGAGAATTGAACTTCGGTCCTTCAGGTTACTAGTCTCGTACTTTACCACTGATCTACGGTGCCTCCACAATTATTCTATCTAAAACATGAATACATGCTGAAGGTTTCCTCTAGGGCAGAGCCAGCACTGAGCCAGTACTGGGCCTGTGGTTGAAATTAAATAGTTTTGATAATGACGTAATAGCTGTTTTTTTACTTCTTTAGTATTTGCAATATATTTAACTCTTAATGTAAAAAAATAACTTAATTAACATTTATCTTATACAGTTTTTAGACATTGAAATTTTATTTGAAACAAATGTTAAGTATATGAACAAGTACTGTGCCAGTATTCTGCCAACGAACGTTATTCATCTATAGATAACGATTGGCCCTACTATCGGGACATTATATTTATTGCGGCAAATATGTATCAAGACAGTACATTTTGCCAGTACTGTGCCAGACTTCGGCCATTTGTCACCACTGGCTTAATACCAACATTTCTTTATGGGTACAGGCCTAGTACTGGCTCTGGCCTAGAGCAAACCTTGAGCATGTATTCATGTTTTAGATAGAATAATTTCGAAGGCACCGTAGACTAGTGGTAAAGTACGAGACTAGTAACCTGAAGGACCGTAGATTAATTCTCAACATCGGAAAATTAAAAAAAATATAATTTACAATTTAAACACGTAAAAAATTAATAGTAATATTAATTTAACACAGAAAAAAAATAACGATTAAGAATCGAATATATTCGGTCGGCGGTTATACTTGCTCCGGGTTCCCTGTTGTCACCGTTAATAATATTTGCCGCAGCATCCGAATTATCGGCACAGTCATGTTTTTTGACATAAATTGTCAAAAAAATTACTTGATTTTTTACAATAATGATTTTTGTTTTTATTTCCAGATTTGTCATTTCACATTCATTATATCCCACTTCTGATACCAATTTATTATGTCTCGAATAATAAATTGTAACTCAATTAGAATATATTAATCTTTATTTAACCCATTAAGAGGATGGCACAGTCATTGTCCACCAGATTTAGTGTTATTTTGATTTATATAATTATTACTTTTTATGATTGAATTTCATGAAATAGTCGGTGTTTATATTGAATGGGAGAATTAAACTGTGAAAGAACATTTTATTTTTTTACATGCAGTATTGAAAAAAACGTGAACAAATAAAAATAGAAATCTGTATTATCATTTTTTTTATTCATGTTTTTTGCTTATTCTATGCAACGAAAAATTATTTTGTATAGATGAAAATTTTCTCCCATTATTCAAGAACACCAAGTACCTACACATATTTTAATGTAAATCATAATATTTGTGTAAATCAAAAAGACACTAACTCCGGTGTAGCAGCACTTGTCCATCCTCTTAAGCGCCGAATATGAAATGAGTTTCATATTCGGTGCTTTAATGAACTTATGATAACTTTTTTGTGGATTCGTGTTCTGCATGTCAAAATCTACAAAATTTTGCTATAAAAATATTTTTGATTTTTTTGCAATAACAATTTTATTTATTTATAAAAATTAAAAAAAAATATTACAGAAACATATATTGAGTTATATTCTACGTATTAGTCTCATTGGAAAAAATATTTGAATTTTTTAATCAGATTTATTTTAAAAAACTAAATTTTCAAATGTTGCGTAAACGCATCAATAGCGCTAAATGGCTTAATTAATTTACTTTAATTCACATTAAGACTGATTGACACATACAAAACAATAAATATCTGTAATGACACAAGAATAATTAAAAAAACATTCGAGAATATTCGAAAAAAATCAAATTAAATATACAATAAATTTGATATCAATTATTCTTTTATTTTACACTGAGGCAAATATAATAAAAATTACTATTATTCATTGAGAAAGTGTTGTATACCAGTATTTTTGAACAAATTACTATAAAATATAATAAACATTATTATATTGTGTTATATATTTTGTTTTACATATAATAGTAAATTGTGTAATAATTTGTTACAATTTTTATTATATTTCATAGAAATTTTTTACATATGTTCTATATATTAATAAAATTTATTTGTTTATTTTATTTCTTAACATAAAAATTGTTAAAGATTATTTGTTAATAAATGTATTTTACCTAAATTCTATTTTTCTTGAATTAAAAAAAGTTGCTAGGTCCAGAGAATTGAACTAGAGCCTCCTAATTACTAGCCCACCGTCTTGTCTACTCGGCTATTTCCAGATTTGATGTACAACTCGTATTGGAAAATACACTCATCACTACAACTAAAATGTATAAGTGTTTTTCTCAATACGAGTTGTGAATTCAAACTCGAAAATAGTCGAGTGGACAAGGTAGTGGACTACCAACTTTGAGTCTCGGGTTCAATTCTCTCGACACTCGCAAACATTTTTTAAGTCAAGAAAAATAGAATTTTTAATTATGTTTAAACCATATTTAAAAAATGCTATAAAATATAATAAAAATTGTAACAAATTATTATAAAATTTACTATTATGTGTAAAACAATAGTATATTGTGCAACAAGGGAGGAAAAGCGGCCATTACACGAGTGTGATGTTTCCCGAACCGAAGGCGAGGGTAAACTTCACACGAGTATAATGATGCTTTTCCTCCCTTGTCGCACATTACATTTTTGGTTACAAATGCACACATATAGCATACGCGCGTGTGCGCGCGCGCACACACACACACACATACTCATTCGAGCGTAATGGTGCTTTTAGGATGTTTTGTTGAATTAAACAAAATATCCTAATTTTGATTTTAATATATTATAATATGAATTTTTTAATGTATATATAATTTGAATTTTGCATGAACACATGCACATACATACACACATTCACAAATATGTGTTTTCAATTCTTATTTTTTATTTTACAAAACAGGAAGGGAAAGTCGATTTTCCTCCCGCAAAACAGGGAGGAAAGTAGCATTGAAAGTGCACGTGTAACGAAAATTATATAACACATTATTATAATTTTTATTATATTTTATAGTAATTTTTTCAAAAATACCGGTATACAACACTTTCTCAATGAATCATAGTAATTTTTGTTATAATATTTGCCTCAGTGTATAGTAGTAGTTAAAAAAATGGATAATATTAACTGCTTTTATTTAATACATATGATTTGTCCGTTAAATAAAGACGCTAGAAAATTGATATGATACAAGAAACAAAACTTTCGTTCATTTTTTTATTAACGATCTATTATATTGTTAAATTACAGCTTCGTGCATATATTCCATTACTTTTCAATTCAAGTTTATTTTATGAAACTGTAAGTGCTTTTATTCAAACAGCATGGCATAAATAATAAATCATTTCAGTCGCTCATGTGTTTTTTATCTTAATAGTTTTTTAATTAAGCTTTCTTCAACGCTATTAACACGAGAAATTATCAACATGCAAATGCAATTTCACATGTATTATATTTTTAATTTTACTATAAACTATTATTGCATAAAATGTGTAATTGCTTGATTTAGAAATATATGTCAATGTTCAATATAACAAAAACAGACAGAAAAGTCAAACTACGAAATTTTATGTTAATATTAGTTGAAGATTCCCGTATAAATAAAGAAATCCAGTTGCTTAATATCATCACTCTTAAACCCGCATGAAAGAATATATATGTTAAAATATAAAACTTTTTGTTGGTAAAATATAAATTTTTAAAATATTATTACAAATATATTTGCTATATGTAGAAATAACATTACATATATTTTACAAATATATTATTTACTTACATTTTCAGAAATACATTTTAGAAATATATTTAGCTTATATGTAAACTATGTAACTGCCAAAAATATACACTACCGGTCAAAAGTTTGGAAAAATTGTCTAAACTACAGAAAATGACGGAAATTGCAAACTTGTTTAAAAAGTAAATATCTCATTCCATTTGAATGAAAATTTAGTATATTATGCAAAAGTATGCAAAATTTTAATTTCCCAATACCAAAATTTATTTGTACGTACATTTTTGTAATATTACGAATGTTTGAATGAATTGAAAATTTTGCTCATAGAAAATGTAAATGTTTGATGTCTCCCTCAAATTTGCAAAAAATTTGTTTTCACAATTCTTTCAATAGAATATGTATATATAAAGTTTAAGCTTTAATCTCATTAAATTCATTGCGAATTTTTTAAATTGAGATATGGAATTTGTATAAAAAAATGTACTTTTTAATTTTTATCAGATGACAGTGACAAGTTTACACATATACAATGTGTACTTTTGAGCGGTAGTGTATATGCATGTATTTCGCATATATTTTTGCATATATTTCGAAATATATGTTGTTTCGTATAAGATAGACACTTACTTATACATATAAGATTTTCAAATATAAATTTTCAGGTGTTATTATATTATTGTGGTGCACATTTACAGTTAAAATTCTTTTTACATGTACAGTGAAAAATCATAAATTATTCGAACATGTTTCGTTTTTGTCTTAAATGACCTACATAGTCAAGCATAACAGCTATTATTGTTTTGGTAATGAAGGCTTATAATACTGTAATTTACCTGTAAGATGGCATGTAGATTGCTACAGTGAGATAAACCAAGGCTACGCAGCTAATCACAATTGTGAACTGACATAAGCAAATACTTCCGCAAATCCGACGATCTTGTTCTGGTATTAAGCGTGGTTTATATTTGCGGCCCATTACGATTTACAACTGCCTTCCTGTGCAACTGTTAGCAGAATCGATAAAAATAAGCCTAATTAGAAATGGGATTGTTCGTGTAACATTATAAATTGAATTTTTCATTTCGTAATATTACTTTAAACAATTTACATTGAAATGTTCCATTATTTTTGCATTTTCTGAAAATGTACTACACGCAGAACAGAATCAATATAAAAATTTATGTTTAAAATTGAAAACTTACTGAACTTTCAGTAATATAGGGACGGATGCTAAATTTCGCGAAAAATTACTGAACTTTTAATGAAATATTATTGAATATTTATGAAAAATTTGTAAAAACGCAATAATTTTTACTGAAAAGTTCAGTAATTTTTCGCGAAATTTTGCATCTGTCCCTGTATTACTGAAAGTTCAGTAAATTTTCAATTTTAAACAATAATTTTTATATTAATTCTGCTCTGCGTGTAATATATTATTATTTCATACAAGAAATTCAAACTACATTTTATATTAAATAAATTTTCTTATTGATATATCGATAATATATATATCGATAATAATCGACCTTTTAAAATAATTTTAAGAATAAAAAGTAAATATATGTCAAAGTTAAACAAATTAAATAAATAAATTTATTTATTTGTGCAATTTGGCTATGTTCGAATAGTTTACACAATTCGCACTACTATTAAACATTTCAGTATATATCAACAAAATGTAATTTAAACTGAATACAATGTAATGTTTCGACACACCTTTACTTCTAAACCAATGATTAAATTACGTTAATGTACAAAGAAATATTAAAGTATATTTAACTTCGTTAAGTGGAAAAGTACATCAGTTTTCTACAGTTTCATTATATATTTTACATATTCTTAGCAAATTAATAATGTAGATAATTATTGAAAAATGAAATAATGGAGAAAATCTAAATCTATAATAAGCGAAACTTTGTTTAAATAAAAGAAATTAATTAACTTTTATTAAACATTTATTATAATTCGTTTATTATTCGAGATAAAATATCAGCCTTCATATGACAAATCGAAAAAGCTTCGAAAAAAAGTAAATATCAAGGGAGAAATGAAGAAATATTTTGAATATCTAAATATATATTGTTCTTTTGAGATACAATCTAAGTAATATAATACCTGATCAAAATAATGTCATCCTATATTTTACGAATTGACATAATCTTTATTGAGATCGGAAATAATTTTCCTTACATCTGAGTATAAAAAAATAACTCTATCAACAAGTGCATTCAATTTCCGAAGAACAGATACCGGACGAAAGCCAATTTCACGCGATCTTGTTAAAGGTAAATCCAATTGTGTTAATTCCAATCGATTTTTATCTTGAAATCAAGCAATTTAATGTTTTTACAAAAAAGTCACATAGTCACAAATCAATGTCAAAAATCGTCTCCTAAGGGTTTGAGAAAAAAGAAAAAAAACTCTAAAGACTTGGCTGAATAAAAGCATTTTTACGATGTAATAAAAATGAATCATCGGAAAGATCTCTTTCGGAAAATGAATAGAATGCCGTTGGCATAGGACGTAGAAAAGAAGTTCAATTTCAGAATGGAAAAACGAAAGAAAATGTTATTGGTACATTTTTTAAAAACTTACATAAAATGGTAGTGGTTAATAATAAAAAATGAATAATATTACCTTTGAAATATTACGCCATTTGATATAAATGAAAAAAATAAATAATGTAAATTTACAAAGATACACAATATTTTTGTCAATATCTCATGTTTTTTTGATTCCTTAAAAAAATAATAAAATAAATTCTGGTAAATAAGTTTGCATTGAATTATTCAAATGTTATTATTAATAAACAAATTATTTTAATTTAAAGAAGAAACATAGTTTACTCTTCTCTTTATTATTCTAATGTAAACTATTTGTCAGGTAGTATCAAAAATGAAAAAATACGTATATATTCTTAAATTAATTGATTCTATAAAGTCCAATCCCATTAGAAGTTTTCAGAAAATAGAAACAAGAAATAGTGCTTAATGTAAATTTGTACTGTAATGTAACTTACTAATAATGTAACTTAATGTAACTCAACTTCTGTAAAGTTATTTATTATTTATTTACCCAAATATTGAATAACATGTTGAAGCATGATATATTAAATTTGCTTATAAAATTTTACAGTTCTTAAGATGAAATAATAAGTTCTATGCATTATATTGCATGAATATTATTTTAAAATTCATACCAAGATTATATAATTTGAATTAATGATATTGTTTCTTTAACTTTTTATAATACATTTTTTTCAGTTGATTAATACGATAGTTCGTCGCACTATATTATAAAATTGAATTCGAGGAATTACGAAGACAAATGAAGAAAAGAAAAAGAACAAAACTTAGGAAAACTTTAATTAACTGCAAATAAAAAATACAAATAAACAAGCAAAGGAGTTAAACTTAAAATAATATTTTCACGAAAATTGGTACAAATTTTATTAAATTACTATTTTGAAACGAACATTTGATTAATTACGGTTGTAAAAATACTATTTTTGTACTATATAATAGATATATTTAGAATCAAACTCTCGGTCACAATCACTTCAAATGTCGACGATTACGCTCGCCCTCGGTCGCATTTTCGTCCATGGTTCGCGGGACATTTCAACGTTAGGTATACGACATAGGGAAAAAATCGTAATCACGACGAGCTTCGCAAAGCACCAACTGCGCCTGTTAACTGGTTGAATACACGAGCTTTCATCGTGTATATATGCCTTGTCACATAAAGCGAAAGCTCGCGTCGCGCATGTAGCTTGCGCAGTTTATGGAGAAACAAAGGGAGGGGAGTGTGCTTGATTTCAAAGTACGCACAGTATCCGAAACGAGAAAAAGCGACATACGTGGTTCAAAAGGTCATATTGTATGCTTCGGGCTACATTCTCGGGATGGCGTGTTTCTACTTAGTTTTGAACTCATCCATTTATTTAGATTCAACTTAATTAAAGGGTTCATGTAATTAGATATTGAGATATGATTATAGAATTAATTAAATTAAGATCCCAAAGAATTAATTATTACAGAATGAATTATAAATGTATATTTTACATATAACAAAATTAATTTACATATCAAATATAATTACTATTAATTTCTAAGTTTTTTTTACAAAAACACAATTAGGAAAATTTGAGACTGATTGAAAGAATTATAAAATTACTTCATTAGAATGGTATTTGTTCAAAAAATTTTCAAAACACAAAGTGAAATTCAATATTAATATTTCCTTTTTAATACATTAATATTTTTATTCTTGTCTACTAATACTATCCTAGTAGTACAAGTTAGTTCATCTTTTTTTCATTTTATGAAACACAATGAGTCAATATATATGACTTATATTTCAACAAAATATCAGCTAAATTATATAAATATAGTAATAGAAAATCATATTAAAATATATTGCGCCTAGTAACGTATGTAACATGTAAAAATGTTTCGCGATTATGTTATTGACTTAAAAATTCTACGCATAATCCCCACAAACGTATAAATAAAAAATTCTTTTATATATGAAAAAAATTATCTAAAACTATAGCTCAAAATTTAATCAATACAAATGTTCAAGTTTTAATGGATAAAAGAAATTGTGATGATAAATTGTGTGTGATAAAGAAATGGATAAAAGTAAATAAATTCAACCAATATAAAATTACAAACGCATATAAATGTTAATATACAATTTTTATATAAATTCAAGCAAAAACAAACTTGTGTATATCAGATAATATACAATAGAACAATAAACAATTTTTTCAACAGAAAAAGGTTTTATCTCTATATTTTGAAGAAAAATGTACATGATGTTTATTTACAATTGTTGCAAAGGTGGCAGGTTACGAGACATCAATGGACATATGTACAGCTGTTGAGGAAAACATGGTTTCATTTATTTACAGCGGCAGAGTTGGCAATCGTGGAAATAAGTGTTTCCTTAAGTAGTCAGATCTAACATGAAATTAATGTCGGTTTATCAATCGTTTGTCTTTCTGACTCGACATTGCGTGTTACACACCACTATGTAGGTAGTAAAGGGAAAGGGGAAGCTTGGGAAAACGTCTCTTACAATAGTTCGCTGAGGTTGAGCGAACTTTATTTATTACATTACTTTTTATCAAATGCAAAAATGTTAAGTCGAGAGGAAAAGAAGAAAAAACGTTGAAAAGTTGGTTGTATATTCGATGAGATTAAAGCAATATTGTGAATTGGATTCATTTGAAAATTTAAAAAAATTAATTCTTGGCACTAAGATCATACGACTAATAGAGCGATGAAAGCGAAGTTTCTGGCAATTTTGGATTGTCAAAGGAGCACTTATTTATTCGTATATCTCGGCTATTTAATGCTTAATTTGCTTTACGTCTGATTATTGATGATGATTACGCGTTTTACAATATTTCTGCAATTGAAAATCTAATTTGTTTCACTTTAAACAAAGCGAAAATTATTAAATTCTGGAAATTTTCATTTGTTCAGTGGCGGCTGTATTTGCACGGAAGCGCAATTATAATAATCAAATCGAAATTACATGAACAATCGTGTTATATATATATCGAACACAATATTTCCAAGAGTAATTTAATCAACCCCTACGAATGAAGTACATTCAAAATTATGTAGAGTAGATATTATATTTATTGCCGCTTATATATATATACATATATTAGATATATAATTACTTATATTTCGTCTATATTTCAAGATCAAATATCTTGATATATATCTAAGATATATATAAAATATACATTTTATATCTTGTTTAAAGCGTGATATCTTTTACTCTCAATCTTTACTCTCATTCCCTGTGAATGGAGCGGAGGATAAATTTGAAATATTAAATAGAAACCGCCGTATAATGTGTACTCTACAAAAGCAAGTGTCACATTTATTCAATTTTAAGACGTTTTTCGCATCTCAATCATCAAAAATGTCTTAAATTGAGACACTTGTTTTTGTGTATTTTCCGAGTTATACAAAATTCCAGGTTAAAGGAATCTCCCTGTATATATTTGGATATATTTTGATCCGTAGGGGAACGTTGAATTTTCTAATGGTATCACGATGATACATTGATGATACATTGATACGATAAAAACATTTGTTATTAATATTAAATGCGTTTAAATTTAATTTTAAGTTATTAATTACCTTTTCCACATGTTACTGTGAATCACATTGACAACTTCATTATGTATTTTCATAAATGTTTATGTTTGTTTTTTGTTTATTTATTAAACTAAGTATATAAAATATAATCATTATTTGTTAAACATATAATAAACAATAATTTTCGACGCTTTTAATCTCAAAATTTACATTTTTAAAGCAAAATATCGAAGAATAATAAGAGTACCCTTAAGTGATCGTAATATTAATACACGGAAGTTATCAACTTATAATTAAATGTCCGTATTTACTGAATATATTTAATATATTTTATTTAAGGTAAGTTCACAGTCATCGAAACTGTAAGTTCCAGTTATCGGAAATATATTTTAATTAGTTAGTATATTAAATTGTTATAATTCAAAAAAGGTCTCCAATTTTTCCTTATTTTATAAGCTTTTATTTGACATGTAATAAACATTAAACGCAATTTTATTTTTGACATTTCCGATGATTGGTACATTCCGATAACTACCCGAGTGAAAATCGAAATAGAGTTGAACGATCGTTCAACGATCGTTCAATGACTAATCATTGAACAATCGTTGAACGATCGTTATTTCGAGAAAATAATGACCAATTTTTAAAATGATGTATATTATTTAATCGACCATAGTATGGTATTTCAACCATCATTTGATGATAATATAAACAATTTCAACGATATGTATATTATATTCTGTTTTTGGCAAAAACGATCGTTCTACGATATGTAAACTATCATATAATGATCATTCAAAGAATGATCATTATATGATTATTTACTTTTCAACTACATTAAAAATAAATTCAATAAAAATAGTCTTTGAGTGACTATTATATGATCGTAGAACGATCGTTTTTGCTAAAAACAGAATATAATATACATATCGTTGAAATTGTTTATATTATCATTAAATGATGGTTAAAATACCATACTATGGTCGATTAAATAATGTAGATCATTTTAAAAATTGGTCGTTATTTTCTCGAAATAACGATCGTTCTACGATTGTTCAATGATTAGTCATTGAACGATCGTTGAACGATCGTTTAACTCCATTTCGATTTTCACTCGGGATAGTGCATTTACCTTAATTAAATATTTGGTTGTGTTTTTTAATTATTTTTCCAATATATTATGAATTTTTATTTTAAATACCACCTGAATCATGTACTAAATGAAGAAATTAGTTCAAATTGTTCAATATAGTTCAATATAATTTTTGATCATTTTTTATCAATTATGTAATACCAATGTAGTTTTCGCTACATAAACTATATACGATCGTGATTTATCAGCAAATTCTGTCCAGTCATTGAAATAAGTACCCATTGTACGTTACTCTTAATCAAAGAGTTTTAGGTTTTTACAGGTGTAATGATTGTTTTGTTAGTATACTCCCCTATTGTTTTATAAGTTGATGCAATAAAAAACGTATAGTGCAATAAGAAAGATACAAACACTAGTATCGAGTGAGTATCAAGAGACACGGCAGTGTCTCTGGCCAAGTACAAAAAAAAACGATCGTTTTTGTCCGGCCAGCACTACCGTGTCTCTTTTACGTATATTCTTAAAACATTTTTAATAGTATCATCAAAGTACAATTGTAGACATTTCTAAGCCCGAGGGGAAATGATATTAGGATTTGATCTGTATTCATTTTGGAAATAGTTTGTATAAGAAGCGTTATACAGATCGCTTCCAGATCTATTCCAGAGCTGGAACTAATCTGGAACTGGCTGGGAACGATCTGTATAACGCTCCTTATACAGACTATTTCCAAAATGAGTCCAGATGAAATCGTAACTTCGTTTTCACTTGGGTAATGTTATTATTAAATGTTACCATTAATAATATATTGTTTTCGTACACGTTTCACGCAAAGAAATTAATTACCTTCCATAGATAATGTATGTAATGTGTGTTAATTACATTTGATAAATAATGATTCTTTATTCATAGATGGACGTACTTTCGACTACTTTGATGTCCTCTTAATAATGTTATGAAGTTGTCAGTGAAGTAAGTTGTGATAACTTACTTAGTATATCAAAAAATTCATAAAATACTTTTAGCAATGCTAAAAAATATCTCTAACTTACATTTAATAATAATAATTACATTTATCTTTAAACTAATATTACAT
>JABFPJ010005505.1:0-12124 GCA_022817425.1 Gryon sp. ZL-2020
AAAAAAATTTTTTTCAAAAACTACTTTATATATCGTAATTTTATATAGCCTACGACACTTTCGAGGGTTTCAGCTAGTTCCTCTCAAAATTTTAACAAAATCGGTTCGGTAGATTTTGCGTGATGCTCGAACAAACAAACAAACAAACAAACAAACAAACAAACATACTTTCATATTTATATATATTAGTTAGATTTATACTTAGTGAAACTTCAAAAATATACACTATTAATTCATAAATATGATTTAATTATCATGTAAAATAAATTTTAATTCTTGTGATAATTCGGAAAATAATTATTCAAATCTACTTTTATTTAAAAGATATAGCTATCGAGGATTTAGTTTAGTTAAATGGTTGTTTTATAAAAGTTGTACATGATATATCTGGTCATTATTCAACTTAGGCGAAGTAAATATAGCAAGAATTCTTTGAAAGTAGCGGTATAATTTTCATGGTTCTTTTTCTTCTGGCACCAGATCGCCAACATTAAGCTGAGATATCTATATAAGCATAGCATTTCTGCCACTGATTGTCTTATTTTTAGTTTACTTTTCCCCTTCTTGCCAACGCAAAATTGTATGGGTCTCGGTTTGTTCTTCTTATCAACGTCATTGCATAGAAAAATCTGCATGTTATCGTTTACTTGCGATAAAGTAACTACTTTTGTTTCAATCAACGACTGCAAAACTTTGCTCAATGTGTACGATGCAATACCCTCGTAAATATCGTGCATGACGTCGACAGAAACATTTTCGCAAATATGAAACTTGTCCGAATTGTGAAAAATGCAATTTTCATGAATTCCAGTTTCGGCAGCGTCTTTGGTGAGCAAGTTTTGTGTATAAGAACTTCTTGTTCTGACTAGTGCATTACACTCTGCAGTCATCTGTTGATACTGATGATTTGACGCGGTACAAATTCTGCAATAAAAATTTGCAGTAAAACTTTTTGCAAAACCGCAAATACAATTTAGTGCCAAATTGACTCCTAAAATAAGCACATATTCAAAGAACACATTTTCTTCCTTGCCATTTATATTCAATTTTATACATTCTTTTGATAACAGGCTTAAATCTTAGTAGTTTCCGCGAAAATTTTTTCGTTTCCGAATTTCTTAAGGTATTTATCGTGACAAATCGTAGAGACGAAGACATTTTGCATTTTGGCTGTAAGATGCGGAGGTAAAGATGGAAGGGAAACATAAATCCCGCCTAACTTTTCTTTTCCGCTATGGCTGCCTAAAGCGTTCCTCGTTTCGAATTCGTCGAAATATAGACATATAGGAAAAACTAGTTTATTTTCTTATGCGTACTTTTCTATCCACAATTTACTTTGAATAGTATTAGATATATGTGTTTTTTCTGTACATAATTTTGAGGCATATTCTTACATTTGTTCAAAGATACCGGAAACAGAAAATATCTTTTGAAACGTATCTTTCAATGATACAGGCGCTGCATAAATGGATTTTTCAACTATTCTTCTTTTGTCGTTATAAACTGTTTCAGTTGTCTTTTCGACAACAATTTCAAAAATTGGCGGAGGAATATACAAATTGTTTGTCTTATATTGTTGAAATCTTTTATTTTCTGTCGAAAAATTATTAAAAGTACATTTATTTTTGTCTAAAACATGTTTTATTTTTGCAAGCAAATCATCTGACATTAGAGAGTTTAATTCTTTTGCGACTTCAACTTGAAGAAAAGGAACAAACGTTTTGAAATAAAGGAATCAAATAATTGAACAATCTCATGCACAGTTGATCATTCAAATTTCATTCTAACTACCTGTATTGTATTTGTAACGTGGAAATCTTCTGCGGAAACGTAAAAATAAAAAAAAATTTTTTTCGTGTCAGGAACGTTCTGATTTTCTGCCACATGTTTGTATGTCAATCACGTAAAATCTAGCGGTTCAATTTTCAGAGAATGTAATCCTAACAAAAAAACAAACAAACATACTTTTATATTTATCTATACCTAACTAATATATATAAATTTGAAAGTATGTTTGTTAGCTTGCTTGTTTGTTTCAGCACCACGCAAAATCTATCAAACCGATTTTTTTCAAATTTTAAGAGCAACTAGCTGAAATTCTCTAAAGTGCCGTAGGCATTTAGGCAATATAAAATTGTCAGGAGGTTACCAAGAGGATGTCAGAAGGTTGTGAGGAGGTTGTGAGGAGGTTGTAGAAGGTTGTAAGGAGGTTGCGAGGTGGTTTTGAGGAGGTTGTGCGGAGGTTGTGAGAAGGTTAGTAACATGTGCGGATAGTAACATTTGCAGAAATGCTGCGAAGGCAATTCAGAACATCTTTTTTATAATATCGCGAGACTATGTAAGCAAGTCGATCGTCGTGTGAACTGTATTCGTGTTTTTTAACGGAAACTTAATCACCTGACTGAATTTGTAATAATTTTGTCAATGTTCGCTTTTGCTCATTTTTTAGAGCTTCGACGAATTTAAATATATTTAAATATAATGACTCGCATAAACGCGCCTTGCAAACGCTGAGTGCCTCGCAAACAGCGAACACTCAGCGTTCGCAAACATTCGTTGTTCGTGGAGTATTATCCGAAATACTGCTATTGCGATTCCACCTATCAACGTAAGATAAATATGTCTCATTAAAATATATAAAAAGGTTATCTAAAATATCCTTCTCGCGTCAATAATAATCACTTTTTTTTAATTTTTTAAATGCATAAATCACATCTTCTGCGGGAAACAAAACTAAGGTACAATAACATTTTAATAAATTCAGCAAAATCTTCTTCGTTTGCATATTTGGTTTGCAAACCAAGTGACTGCACATGCCTGTAAACCTGCCCGACTTAGATGAAAAAAACAATATTTAATATTCACATTGGTGAAAACTGCAAGAAATGATTGAACCGCAGCTTTCTTAAAGTCAGTCATAATTTGTTTTACATGCCAATGTTTACATTGAGAATGCAGATGTTTGAAAATTTCAGTATACGATTTTTTGGTTTTGTCGGACATTAAAACCTAAACCAGCGGTAAGATAAGGCCACTTTGAATTCTGTGGATGGTATATAATTGAAAAAATAATTTCGGAACCACGTCGAAAGTCATCTGCAAACCAAATTTCGCAAAGCAATAACTGCTTAATGTGACCTTAGTAGTGAATATGATTACTCGCTTATTATGTAAGTAGCCATTGAAGTTAATAAATGGCTTATCATCCAATGTACAGCGTGACATCTCAGGCAAAACTGAGACGCAGCAACTGTAGTTGGTAATTTAAGATTTATATGATGATGATAACGAATTTGATTAACTATACTACTAATTTATTGTATGTTCGGCAGTTGTCTGATCGTGTGCTCTGAAGTTTTAGCAATAGCATTAGTTACTATAGTAGAACTGGATTCATTCGTTGTATTAGCTTTACGCTTTATTCCGGCCATAACTTTTCTTGCATTCACATTGGCTAATTCAACAACATGTCTATGCTCCGCGTCTTTAACAATAATGCCTACAAATAACAACAACGTATAATCTAGAGACAAAGCATAAAATAAATACAGTACAAATATAAGTAAAAAGACACACATTTGTTCGTATAATATTCAATTAACAACATCTAATTTTTTAATCGAATATTATTATAAATATTCAAACTCTATATCTGTTATATTATACATGTTTTATTTTTTATTATAAAAAAAATCATGTGAATGTGTAAAAGTTAATAATCATAAGAATCATAAAAAATTTAAATAAAAAATACCATTTTTTGTATCATTATCAATATGAACAATTGCACCACATGAGCGATCCATACATCTCCAATGAACTTTGGATTGCGTTATTCTCATTTTGGAAAACGTAAAATTGTTATGCAATAATAATTTGCAATTTTTCAGGCTCAAAACAAATTATAATCCCATGTAGAAATTACAAAACAAATTAGAAATATATATATAAATATAGTGAATGCCAATGCTTTTCTACCGATATTGTTCAAAACATCATTGAGCATGTTTTAATACAGATATAGTACAAGACGATAATAAGTGATCGGGTGTTTACGCCGCATAAATAAAAATGTGAAAAAGGAGTTCGAATTAAAGTCAGAGTATCAATCGAGAAAAATTGGTGCGAAAATTGAATATTGGTAATTATTGCAAAGTGATACGGCGATAACCGATGTGTGATACAACCCAAGACATACTGAATGATTAACGAGTGATTTATTTAAACTACATATAAATCTACTATTGAATTAATTATATTTAAAACAGAAATCAAATATATTACAAAGGTCGGTGTATTTGCTGAGGTCAACGTTCGAGGAATTGTTTAACCTCCGTATTTATAATTGCGGCCAATTCCGCAATTGTAACACGTTCAGTTATGAACATTATCATTAATATATAATTCAATTTAATTATAACAAAAACCAAAGATAAACAAAAAAAAAGTAAATTGTCGTTGGAACATGTGACATTGAAATTATGCGACATTCAAACTATGCGACATTAGAACATGCGATATTGGAATATTCTACATTCGAATATGCGACATTGGAGAAAACGCGCCATAGATGTAGGGACCCGTGAGGGGGTTGTCAGGAAGTTTTGAGGAAGTTTCAAGGAAGTTTTGAGGAAGTTTTCAAGAAGTCTTGAGGAATATTCGAAATAAGGTAAAATATGGTCCATTTAAGGACAGATATGGTCCCAATTTGGATCGTGCTTGTCAAGCTTAGTATTTGCAATAAATTTCTTACCTTTAAAGGAAATTTCATCTTAAGCAACATTATTAATTGTAGGAAAAAAACTCTCACGGACGGAGATATCAACAACAGTTTTATATTTTATTATATCGTAACTATTATCGCATTTTTAAATAAATTATATATATTTAAAAATTTTTAATTTATTGTAATATTTTCATAATAAATATAAAGACTCCATTTTATATATATAAAATTATATGAAAATTTTATATAATATATAAAATATATTCTAACCCGCAATAATTGGCCGGTTATTTAAATTTAAATTTACCGCCGCCGACGCGAGCTCAATAGCTGCCGAGCCTCCTAATTGGCGGCACTGAGCGGAAGCCAGCCGAAACACTGTCGGCCGAGCGGGCCTCTCTAATTGATCGACCGAACGGCGGCCGGCGTCCAAAGTGACGCGGCCACCTTGCGCGAGCCGACCACAGCTACTGTTCGATAGAACGCCCGACGAATTGGAACAGCCCGATCCGAGCAACCCGTTGAGCGGAAGTAAGGTGCCCGGACCGAGACGCGCGCGTATGGAAGTGACCCTTTTGGTGATAGTGTGTTGCTGCTGCCAATGATGTCCGGCTAGGCGACCACGAGGGGGATGCGGCCAGCACGCGTAAGACCGAGCCAAAGACGCCGGGACCGCCGAGTCACCGTATTGCAACGACAATGAAGCCAGGTAACCCGGCTGCCCGCTTCCAAGCGGGCGACCGGCTTATATAACGGGTGCTCGCGTCGTCTCTCTCTCTTTCTCTCTATCGTTTCGCCATCCCGTTTCTTTCAGGTTTTTGCAGGCGAATAACGTCTTTTTTTGAGTTTTGTCTCCTGTGGCACGCTGGTCATGCGCGTTTCATTGAACAAAGTAAAACAGCTACTTTCCAGACGCAAAACAATCGCGAAAGTGACCGATTCCCCGACTGGTTTGCGTCCGAAAAGCAGCGTTTTGCCGTCCTCGTTACAAAAAATATTGTACGTTACTTGGCAGAAAAGTAGTCCTTTCCTGCCTAGTGACGTAATATACTATTTATTCAATTTATTGTTGTCTGTTCGCCCGTAAGCCCCGTCTTTTTTCCGAGCAAATTATTGTTGTTTTCAGGTTTTGCTGTTTTGATTTTCGGTTGCGTCGACTCGTGAGTCGACGTTTGCGTTAAGATGCGATAAGAATTTCATTTGTTTTGATGGTTGTTTTCGATTTTTCGCTTCGCATTTTTTTGTTGACCGATCCTTTGCCCGTTTGTGGGAAAACGGCCTGGCGCCCAGATCGCATAGCGCAAGTAACCGGCCGCCCGGAAGCTTTTTACCGCCGCGTGGCCGCGTGCCGTATTACAATATATATAATTTTCATAAAAATGCAGCAATATTTAGTATAAAATAAAATATAAAATTGTTGTTTATATCTTCGTCCGTGAGGGTACATTTTCTATGTTGTTTATAAATCTAATATTGTTCGAGTTAGAAGTTTAAATAATCATATTATTTACTTTCACAGAAGAAAAAAGCATGTCATCATTCGTACATGCTTTTGCTAGTGTAACAATTGAATGATCACCCCGCTTTTTAACGGTACATATAACTGGATAGCGATTTTAAACTGATGTTATATCTTCTATCTGGACTTCCTGAAGACTTTTTAACTAATGTCTTGATGAAACCAATGCAATTTTCAAACGTTAAGACAGAAAATGCTACAATTGGTAAATTCATATATGCAACATCATCGGCTAAATGAATAAAGTTATGTATGTTCATTGTCACTGAACTTTCACCATAAAATGACGGCATTAATTGAAGTAATGTGCGCAAATTTAAGTTGCGCAAATTAGTTTCGTTAAAGACTAATGGATCTATAATTCGGTCAAGATTTTTTTGTATACCGTTATATACATATTCTCCATATGTTTTTAAATTGCTCAAATTGGCTGTATATTATAATGAGCTTTAGTAATTCCATGTAGCGATTCGCTACTTCTTGGCATGTTATCGTAACTCTCAATTCTTAAAATAACTAGTAATTTGTTAATATCAGTTTGTGTCAATGATTTAATATTTCCGATCGCCCGAATGCGTATTTTACATTTCATATCACCTTAAGTAATTCATCGATACTTTTGCCATCAATAGTAAGATGATCTATAACCTCTTCATTAACTGTTAATGAATCTGACACGGATGAATTCGATAAACAAATCTCATTTTCTTCTCGCTGGTCGACAATGACTGAAAATGATCCATGTAAGCTTGACAATTGGTCTGACGATGCGAAAGATTGAAAAGAAACGTAAGAATTATCCTATATAAAATTGGAAATATCATGTTGTAAGGCCTTGTACTGGCCAAGTACAAAAAAACGATTGTTTTCGTGCGGCCAGCGCTACCGTGTCTCTTTTCAGATACGAACAAACGCCGTTTTTTAACATACAAAGAAAGCAACAACAGCAATAAAATTCCAATTTTTTTGCTATAATATTCTTGCCATCATCGCCCTTAAGATAATAAAAAAAAAACAAATTTCAGATTAGTCCATCCGTTCGCAAGATATTAACATCCAAAAGTAGCCGTTTTTCGCGCAAATTAAGAAACGTCGTTTTCTTCTTCTTCTTCTTCTTCTTCTTCATGTTCAGTGTCCGGACGAGTAATTGAGATTAATACATTAATGTTATATGATAATATGTGCCATAATTACAGTTCTAATACAAATATAATACATTTATGGACCTCTCAAGGCCCAATTGAGAACACCTTATCAGAAATATTAAGTAATTAGGCCAAGAAACGGCCAAATCATGGCTATTAATAATAATCAGTATTTTGCTTATATTTCAGACTGATACATCATTGTTACATAGTAATATGTAACATAATTACAGTACTGATACAAACATAACACATTTATATACATCCTGAGGTCCAGCTTAGGCCAACATAGACAATAAAACACAATAAGGCCAAAAAAATGGCTGAATTATGGTTGTCAAATATGGCCAATCATAAGCATAAACAATCATTATACGACAAATTGTACAATACAAATGAATTTAAAACCATACCACCTCATCTATGAGCCTCTTATGGCATAGTAATGGCAAGGAGATACACATAATTACTGTTCTAATACAAACATAACGTGTTATATTTATATTAGAACTTAAGATGTGCTTATTAGTTTGTATTAGAACCTTATGATGTACATAAATATATATTTACATCCTAAGGTTCAGCTTAGGCTAACTTTTAATAAACAAAAGACAATAAGGCCAAGAAATGGCCAAAATTATGGTTATTAAATATGGCTATTCATTTGCCTTAAGCCATCATTATTATACGAAAAAATGTACCATACAAATGATTATAATACAATAACAGCTTATCTATGAGCTTCTTATAGCATTGTTATGGTACAGCAGTTACTAGTACTCAATAATGAGAGCAAAACATGGCCAAAATATGGCTATCAGTTATTTTGTAATTCATTTATATTAACATGACTATTGTATGATAGTGCTATTTATCTATTTATGAGACTTCTATGACATAATTATGACCAATTCTTTACAAGTACGACCTAATAGGGCTAAAACAAGGCAAAAACATTTCTAAAGTTAATTATGAAAACCTTATGGAAAGCTTATGGGAAGCTTATGAGATACATATGAAATGCTTATGGGATACTTATGGGAACGTTATGAAAAGCTTATGGAATACTTATGGGGTGCTTATGGGATGTTTATGAGATGCTTATGGAAACGTTATGAAAAGCTGATGGGGAGCTTATAAGGAGATTATGGGATACTTATGAGATGCTTATGGGAACGTTATAGGAAGCTTGTGGATACTTATGAGATACTTATAAGATGCTTATGGGATACTTATTAGAAGCTTATGGGATGCTTATGGGATGCTTATGGGATACTGATGGGATACTGATGGGAAGCTTATGGAATACTTATGGGATACTTTGGGGAGGCTTATGGATGCTTATGGGATGCTTATTGATGTCTTATGAGGTTCTCATGAAATGCTTATTGTAAAGTTCTGGAAAGCTTATAAAATACTTATAGGATACTTATGGGAAGCTTATGGGACGCTTATGGAATAATTATGGGATACTGATGGGATACTTATGGGAACGTATGGAATACTTATGGGAAACTTATGTTATACGTGTGGGATGCTTATGGGATACTTATGGGAAACTTATGGGATACTTATGGGATACTTATGGGATTCTTATGAGACACTTATGGAGTGCTTATAGGATACTTATGGGAAGTTTATGAGACGCTTATAGGATGATTATGGGATACTGATGGGACATTTATGGTAACTCATGGAATACTTATGGGATAATTATAGGATGACTATGAGATGCTTATGGATTACTAATGGGATTCTTATGGGATAATTATGGGAGGTTATAGGATACTTATAGGATGCTTATGGGACCGTTATAGAAAGCTTATGGGAAACTTATTAGGAGCTTATGGGAAGTTAGTGGGATGATGGTTGAATCTAATGAGCTTAACATAAGTCAATATTGAGTCAATGAATTGACAGTTTTTTGAATGGATATGAGACTTTAATATAAATGAATGATAAACACTTAAATTACTATAATCATTCTTTTATAAGTTTATAAAAAAATAAACTGATATAAAACATAAAACTTTAGATTAACTGAAAAGTAAAGGCCAAGTAAAAAAATATGTAAAAAAAACGATAACGTCTAAAACATATTCAACTTTCTGAATTCGAATATTGAATCTGAAGCACAATCTTATTTTAATTTGAACCTTATTTAAGCAAATTTACAAAACAATCTTTATAATTTGAAAAAAAAAATGAAAAACATATCAATATAACTACTCATTAAATTTTTTACAATACAAGGTATTGATATCAATAAATATAGTCAAGTACATTTCCCAATTTTACATGAAAAACGTCAATTTGGGGAGTAAATCTACAAAACCTTATTAATTAACTAACATCGTTAAGTACATCAGCTAGCTTAAGACTTTAAAATAATAGAAAACTAAACTCCAAAATTATGAAACTGAAACCTGACAAAAATAAGTAATCAAAAAAATATATAAAATATAGACAACATGCAGTAATTGGATTTTGTTAGTTTCGTTAGTTTTGTTGATTTTCTTATTCTTGCCATTTATACAGTTATACATACTTCTAAGCTTCATTAGTTCTGATAGTTTCGTTAGTTTCGATGAACAATAAAAAACTTGGCGCGAACCATATTTATGTTAATTTGATATTAACCTCTATAAAATATATGTTGTTACATTTAAACGCTTATGGTTCGCACCAAGTTTTTTATTCTTCATCAAAACTAACGAAACTATCGGAATTAATGAAGCTTAGAAGTATGTATAACTGTATAAATGGCAAGAAATCACTTATTTTCGATCACAATTCGTGAAGTGTTTAGCGGCAAGACATCATGTCTAAATTTTAGAAAGTCATTTATTTTATTTTATTTATAAATAAAATAAAATAAATGAATTGAACATAATTAAAGAATAACTAACTTAAAGCTTAACTTACTCAATTACAATAAGTACAATTAATAAATAATTTAGTACATAATAAATTTGTTGTTAATTTTTCCTAAATGAGTACATATAATATTATTCAATAAACTCATATTTGCAGGTTGCAAAGTGACACAAAGTACGCCGTAGTTCATTTTCTTACGTTTATTAATGATGAACAAAACTCGCAAAAGCAAGGTAAAGCTGTACAAATTGGCTTACAGTCGAAGAAAATGAGTGGAGGTGTATGTATCCCTTTTCTGGAAATTATAGAAAAGTTCCGCGTAATGTAAAAACTTCTAGAACTCCGGATAAAGATTGAGAAAAATTTCTTGTAAACATTTTGAGCAAATGCAGTAAGTATGACCTATAATTTGTACTGTAAAATATGATTGGTTTTTAAGAAGTAATAATTTAATACAACAATTGTTTAGGTGATAATAGACAAGCTATGACGTGATTGTAAAGATCATTTGCGCAAAGTAAAATCGAAACAGCTGATTCGGATCTAAAATCACAAAAGAAGCCTTCTCCAAATAAATTTGCTGTCAAAAAGTTAGATAATGTTCCGGTATCCAAATTTAAAAGAAATATATTTTCATCTTTGACTTCAAATCAATCTAAAAGTAAGTTCTACAAAATAGTAAGTTCTAAACATAATTTTTTATTTTACCTAGATTGAATTGAATTGAATGTATCATTTTCAATTGAGAGTCCGCCATCAAAATGAAATCTTTGTTCAATTTCACCGTGAAAAAGGCTCAAAAATCGGACAAGAGGATGAAGCTTTCGTCAAATTCTAGCGACAACGACAAATCTAAATTATCGAAAATCCAAAATTTAATTTCAGGAGAGATCATTTCAAAAAGTAACTTTTTCGCGGGAGTTCTATTTATTAAAATGATTAGAGGTTATGCTTTAAGTGTTACACGCAAGATATAGTTTTATTAAATACTAGCTGAAGCCCCGGCTTCGCCCGGGCGAAACCCTGTGTCCCCCTCCCTATGACCATATATGAGTCCTGACTAAATCCCTGGTTCCACCCGAGATACTTCTATGGATCCTCCGTATGACCGTCCTATGAACCTCTCCTATAACCCCTATGATCTGCCTATGAATTTCTTATAGCATCCCTATAACACCCCCCCCCCTCGAACTGATGAATTTTTTTTCTCAACATCAAATGTATACATCGTGAAAATATAAAGCCGACGACACTTTTGTGGCGTAGGGCTATATTTTCTAGAATTTTTTACACTTGTTTCGATGAATGGATGTCCTTATAAGGGCCAAAAATGGCCTTCATAGGACATCCATATTTTCAAATTTTAACAAAACACGTGAATCAAAACACTATCCAGAATCAAGGTATGGCTACAGCATGGTTACCTGGTTAGCGCCCGGTGGGACAATCCACGTTAACCATGACGTGGCTAAACTTGACTTTGATTGGGTTTTGCAGTGGAATATCATTATACGAAATTTCGGTCAGGCCTTATCAATGCCTGGCGTGACATACAAGTATAATACGCGGATTCAATAATCAGGATGCCTTATTGGAACCATTTTCGGCCTTATTGGGGCTATATTTGACCTTCTAATTACTATCTTTGGCTTTAATAAGGCCACCCGAAATAGAAAAAAGCTTGAAAAATATGGTCTTTATTGGGACCATATTTTTCCTCAATTGGACCATATTTGACCTTATTTAAAACATTGTCTGCAAAGCTCTTGAGAACCTACGCACAACCTCGAAAATATACTTCAAACCACTTCCTGACAACCCCCTGACAACCCCCTGACAACCCCCTGACAACCCCCT
>JABFPJ010005506.1:0-12116 GCA_022817425.1 Gryon sp. ZL-2020
TTTTAACCGTCAAAAAGTTTCTAAGACGAGTCGTAGCATCACTGCAACAACGCGAAGGCGCTAGAAGTTAAGCTAGCGCATGGCAGTGTTAGTACAGCGCTTTACGCTTACTGGGATAGCGCTCGTTGTTGCTATCCCAGCTGATTTTTTCTTTCCGTGTATCAACACAATTTTGTTTGATTTTTCAGTACTGGCTCAGTGTTGTCATGATACGAATAAACAAAACATACCAGTAGAATAAATAATATACAAAACACTGCTGACTCATGCGTCAAAATCATACATCGTGGATATAGATTCAGTATTTTGTTTCCAAATGGAAAATTAAAGTATAAGTTAATAGTAGAATTAAAAAATCACTGACTAAGTGTCCGTTGTATATCAGTACTATGCTGGTACCACACCAGTACTGAACATATAATGTAGCATTGCTGGTTGAATACTGGTTTAAACCCAAAGCCAGGAAACCGCTTAAAAAGGAATTTAAACCGTTTATTTCTGAAGGCGTCATAGTCCAGTGGATAAAGTACGAGACAAGTAAGCTGAAGGACCGGTGTTCAATTCCTACTACTAGAGGATTTTGAAAATGCTACATTATACCATAAAATAACTAGAAATTAAGTAATAATAAGAAAATCATAATTAGAATATTAAAAAAAATATAAATAAAAAATATATAAAAAATATTATAAATTATTTTTTTATAATTAAAAAAATTACTACCGACTTTATTGTATTTTCGTATAATACCAGAATTAATCTAGTAATAAATCAGTAGAATACCTATGCTGGCACAATTGTATTACTGTACTATATCGGTACCTAATTATCTACTAGAACTTTAGTTTACCAACATTGTGCCAGTATTCATCCAGTTGTTCATCAGTACCAAATTTGTATTGAGTTAAAGCTGGGCCATAGTCCGACTGGCGTTATCATTCCAGTACTTATTCAGTACTGGAAAACTGTAGAATTGATGCAGGTTCAGTAATACCTGCCAGTATTGGCAAATCCGGCAGCGGTATTGTGCCAGTATTGGGCCATATTGCATTTTCTTTCTGGGGAATTTTTCCTATTTTTTCGTGGAATTTTTTAGAATGTCGTCCCTCTGGGGTACCCTGCCAGAAAAAATAGGAAAAATTCATGTTATTATTTTTTTCTTTATATAAATAATTAAATATTCATACATAATTGACGATTAGTTGTTATAATAATGTGTATATATATGTATATACAATACACATTTTTTTAATCAAAACATTCACTTTAATTGGTTCAATAAAAATGATGACCGTCGCTTGACTTTTTCATAACAAAAAAACTCATTCAGAGCATACAAAATTACGTTGCTTACGTTATGAACGAATAACTGATACTTAAGTAGCCACAATTTGCCGCAGGCTGTAAAATTAGGTGTCAAATATGTTTTATAATATAAGATATGTTTTAATATGTTAAGATATGTTTGTTTAATATGTTTTATATTATAAGAATTTGTTTTACTCAAATTAAATTCGCCGATAAACCGAAAAATGTATCAATTATTCTTATATTAATTATTATTATTATTATATTAATTTTTCTTATATTAGAAAATAGTAGTAGTTTAGTTTATATATTAAATGCAATTATTATTACGCTATTTTATAAATAAATCTTGACTATATATGCATACGTATTAGAATTAAAAATTACGACTGCATGACTCTTTTTAAAGGAATTTAAACTATTTAAATATGCAATTTAGAAGATTATTTTCATTTTTACATATAAAAATCATTATTTTTGTTGAATGTTATATAAGAATTTGTGTTTAGTTTATACTTGATATTACTTTGTAAACTTTACTTGTACAGTTGTTGCAAATATACTTTAAAATATACTAATTGGAAATTTCCATATGCATTAAAATATTATGTATTAATTTAAACATTTAATTAATTTAATATATCAGTAATCGATTGACGTATTATTACTGTAATTATGTATCAAAATACTTGTAAAAGAGGAAGATGATTGCAATAAATATAAGCATCTTCATTTTTTCGTCTGTAGAATGAAAAAAGAAATCAATATATACAACCATTACGACTTGATTCGTCTAATTTATTTCCATTGACAAATGATAGTAATCCAACGTTTATTTGATGGAAATAAAACAGAAAAAAACAAAGAAAGTTTCGTCATGTACATCTGCAGCGCAGCCCTTAAGGGCGCATTTCGCGAATTAGTTTGCGAGCATCATTGTGCGTGGATAAATGGTTTTCAGAATAGGATAATGCGAAGCAATGTGAAACAACCGGCAGAGCAATCGCTCACTGATTTGGTCAGATTCATAAGGAGCGTGCATATAACGTAGGGCATTAATGAGCCCAAAGAGCATTCTTTGCTGGAGTGACTGCTTCGTTCCCTAAACCCTTTGCGTGTACACGTAAGTTAGTTGTATCGGTTTCTTTCTCTTTCGTCGTCGCGACCCCATTAACGATCTCAGCCGGTCCCACTCTTCTTCTTCGTCTTCATTTCTCTCGTCCAGAGAAGACTCGCGCGATCACGTTGGGTGGTCTCGCCACTCTCTTTCCAACTTGGTCTCATGTAATCGCGCGCGCACGCGCGTTCCTTTCTTCATACATCTGTACATTTGTTCCACACAAATAACGTAAATGCAGCCTGTGCGTTTTTGCACTTTTCGACAGCGAGTTACGCGATACGGATAACGCACCGTAAAATTCAAATTGTTCAAAGCACTGAAGACCTCTGAATTCATTCATCTCCTTTTTCTGCGGTTTAATCTTTTTATTAGTACTCGCTTTTGGTAGTGATCTTTTTTGGTTTGCTTCTTTTATCTTGATTTAACAATTCAAATAAATGGGTCAGTGCAACAACTTTTGAATGACGGCATAGCTTCGATTCATTTAAATTGCTTCTTATGTATTGGTACCGGTAAATTAAGAACACTTGTTTGGCGATTGTTGATCGATTACTGTCTCGGAAAAAAATCGTTTTGTAATTACGTTTCGGTAGCTTAAACTTACAACTGGAAATATGTTTTGATATAAACTACTATATAAATTAGTTGATTAACTTTCAGGTGTTTAAATTAATATATTATAATTGCAGGTTTCTACAATTTGATTATAGATATCCATACTAATATATATAAATGAAAATATGTTTGTTTGTTTGTTTGTATGTCAATCACGCAAAATCTACTGAACCGATTTTGCTCAAATTTTGAGAGCAACTAGCTGAAATCCTCCAAAGTGTCGTAGGCTGTATAAAATAGCGATATATAAAGTAGTTTTTGAAAAAAAAAATTTTTTTCGATTTTAAACCCCCCTCCCCTTAGGCGGTTATGAGGGGATTGTCAGGGGATTGTTGTGGAGGGTTTTCAGGGGTTCGTCAGAAAGTTTTCAGGAAGTTTGGGGTCACCGGATTTCGCCCGAGCGAAGCCGGGGCTTCTGCTAGTATATAATAAGCTTATTTATGTATTTTTCAAATTTTTATTAATTATGTCTCAAGTATATCATATTTTAAGTGATCACAAGTAATTATATATTTGCCAAGTATTGAACGCAACAATTTAATTTCCTTTAATTATCACGTACTATACTATATCGACGTTGAGCACACATTTGCTAGAGAAATAATAGTATATATAGTTTTCTTTATTTAACATCTTCACGTGCACGTTACTTTGTAAATAGATTTCCATTTCATTTTTACTCTATAGTGTTATTTTTAGAAAATTCGTTTCCAAATTTCATTGTGAATTATGTTATAAAATGTATTAAGATTTTATGAAATTTCGATCCAATTTTTTAGTAGTGCATTTAAAAGTTAATCAGTACAGTTTTAAGTTTTCACTGTTAGTCTATGAATTTTAAGAACATTGTCATAATATAATTTTATCATGAGAATAATTTAAGGAGCACTCATGAGGTACGGGGGAGGAAATTACATTTTTATAATTTCTTAAATGCCTTTAAAAACGCTTTTTTTCTTTCTAAATTATTTTTCACCACAAAATATTGTTTAATAAATTATAAAAAGTTATTTTAAAATATAAAAACGATTAAATTATTGGAATATTTGTTAATAAAAGTGTGATATGATAAAAATTTCAAAAAATTCGGGTATCATTTTTTATTTATAATTAATAATCTAGCAAAGTTTCATTCAATTCAATCATTTTTTACATAAGTCGAGTGAACCTCCTTAATTGTCATAATATATTTTTAGCCACTTATAATTAAACTCAGGTTTTTTTAACCATTACAGATTTGTACCCACTTTGTTGGTTAATTTGAAGTTGGCTCAGTTTATCTGCAATTAAAAAAAAGTAATGTCGAAGTAAATCAAAAAAAGAAAAAACACAGTCACTTGTATTCATCACAAAGTACAAAGTCCCCCATACATCTCGACTAATTACTCCACTTTGCGTTTTCTGTGTTAAACTGATCGGTGTACCCTCAAATGGCAAAGGAAGCAAACAGACTATAAGCGCGGAACAAACAAGAAGCAAAAGGGACGGCCAAAAAACTAGAATAAAGGAACGCAAAAGGAGGATCGTCGGTGCAACATACGGCGCGAGGTGATTGTAACAGACCGGATTTACTCAGCCGCTAGATTTTCATCACGCCGTAGCATCGGTCGTGTACCGCTTTTAACCCAAGTATTTCAGCTCGTTAGGATAACGAGGATCTAATATCTCGTTCACGGCCTGGCCAATTACACGTTGCGGCTAGCGCGAACGTCTTTCGGCAGCTTCTGCGTCGACAACGCGACGATAACGGCCCAACGAGGGGCAAGGAGGAGCACAAGAAGAAGGATAGAAAGGGTATTCAAGAGAAAGAGGGGGGAGCACCTTCTCGATAGAGCGCGGTCTCTTGTGACCAGGCTCCACGTCATGTTTCATGTGATCTATGACGAAACATCTGCCACAGATCATAAGCGACACGTTTACGTGCAGCTTATTGTAAAACCCAACGCCTTCTTGTTCGATCTCTCAGAAACCGTCTGTGTTACTATATTCATTTAACTATTTTTCTAACTTTATTTCGGGAGAGGACTTGTTTTGAACTCTGCTTCAAAAACCGTCTTGCAAAAAATAGAAAAAAGATTTAAAAATTACAGATTCATTAGGGCAGGGATAAATGCAAAATTTATAATAATAATAATTTAAGAACAGTTCGGTAAAATGTATACCAATGAAAGTTAGAGAAATGTACTTTAAAGTGTACTGAATTTCATAAGAAATATTTTTTGTGAAAGAAATAAAGTATTTTATAAAACATGATAATTAATACTGTCATTTAATCCATTTCAATGTTCATTTGGTATATTATTAATGTTTCTTTTTTGACGGCACTTGTAGGATATAATTTATACAATAAAAATACACCACCTAGTAGTAAGAATTGAACGGAATCGAATTCAAATGAAATCACAAATTGGATTTTATCAAATGGTTATAATTTAAAATTATGATTAGAACAAATTTATAAATCAAAAATATAGATAAATAATAAATTCAATACATTTTAAGTTTTATTGGTTGCATATTATTGTTATTTTTATTATTAATATTCAAAATTAGTTCGTATTTTTTACATATTAAATATTAAATAATTAAAGATTACAAGAACATTTCAAATAGAATGAATAAATATAGTATATTAATTGTTAAAAAGATTTTACATATAAAAAAATTGTTTTAAATAAAATGTGAAAATTAATATAGAATATAAAGTTATAACTTTTATGATCCAATCAATACTTAAATTTACATTTCAAGGTTAATAGAGAGTAATTACTGTACACTCTTAAAACACTCCTTTTGGCTGAAAACAAAAATTCTTGCACGAAAACGAATTTCATTTTTGACTAAATAATAAGACGGATTTTGTTTTAACCCAAGAAAAAACGTTTTACGCCAAGACAAAATAGAGACATTTCTTGGCTCAAGACAATGATTTTTAAGAGTGTACAGTGATAATGTATACAATGTTTTATCATAAATTTTAATGTAAGAACTTTTCAATTTATCTTATATTTCTAAGCTTAAATATAATCCGTCGTTTTGGCTTATGTTTAAAATACTTCTTCTTTTATTTGTTTATTTGTAGAAATACAGCCTTTATTTTGTATTACATGAAATGTTACGTTTTTGCAAATCTGCGGGTGAACGACTAATCATTTCACTGAAATGGCGTTAATTGCCAATGCGATAGGCTCGAGAGATGTTTCCACTAACATATTTGCAACGTAGACGTCGTGGATGGCTTACAACCCAAATTTAAGGCGATTCGCGGACAGGTTTATATAGCATATATTTGACAAAAAATATGAGAGCTGATTTGAGACTAATTGGAAACATCACAAGGAACCGCACATATAACGTACATAAGATAAATTGTGCAATTTATTTAGAAATCAACCGTAACTGTATACACGCTTTAAAAAATCCTTTTATCTCAAAATTATATATAATATTCTTCTTTATTTTCTATTTGACTTAAAAAATAATAATATTTACAGTAAAGACTACAAAGTTTATAAACAAAAATGTCGTTTTCTTTCATTTAAATGCTAAAAATTTATATGTAAAAACATTTTTTTCTTGGACAAGGAAAATGTAAAAATTATAAATAAAAGTTAGATTATGTTGTACATGAGCGCTGTAAATAAATGTCCCGACAGTCGCTGCATACTATTGCGACGTCAAACGACACTCCGATTTAATTTAACGGCATAAACAAATCATCATACGCGTTCTTGACTTTTGAACATACCAGTTTACCACTTTTGGATAAATGCGTGTTTATTGTTTGCCGTTGTGCTGCTTTTGGTTTTGTATTTTGTTTATTTGGTTCTTAGTTTATTTTATTTTATTTATTTGGTTTACAGTTCTGGATAATGTAATTGTTCCAATTATCCTGTGTACAAGATAGTATTATTATGTGACTAAATTTATGTAATTTGCTGTTAAGTTATTATAAAAAACTACCTCTGAAATATGATTTTCAATATTTAATATACTTTCTAATACTAATAAGTATATTAATATTACCCATGTAGAAAAGTCGGTAGTATACCAACAGTAACAAACGGGCCAGGCCTTAAACTTTTGTAACGGACAACTGCTGGCAGTCAGTACTGTCTAAGTACTCATTTTATTATTCAATCAGTACTTAATCTACTGTTACATCGACAGTTATCAAATATTCAGATTAACCGCTGGGACACCAACGGACTAGTACTGGTTTACTTATCAAATTCTATAATTTCTTTACTTATTAAATTTTTCATTTTAGAAATTAAAACACACAAAATTTATGTTGAAACAAAGAAATAAGAAATAAAGATATGTAACTTTAGAACATTTCTGGTTTTAATTAATAAGTATAATAATATAATAAAGTGGATTATATAATTTAAAATTCTGCATTATTTATGTATTAGTTTCTTAAATATCAAATAGGTTTTTTAAAATTGAATTAGAGGTTTTTTATAAATAAGAATTGAATTTTTTATCATATTTTTAAAATATTTTCAGTTATACTCTAATGGAAAAAATAGATTATGTAATGTTTCGTAATAAATATTAAATATATTACATATTAATAATAATCAATATATTAATTCAATTAACAAATAAATGAATAATTAAAAAAAGTCGTTCAATTTTAACCATCAGCCCAGGACTGGCGCAAGCACAATACCAGGCAACAACTTAAGGGGACTCTCCACGCAAAAATGACGAAATTTCGAAAAAAAACTGAAAAACTTTTTTTGGAGTTTTCGGATACTTTAAAGTGTCCTCTTTCATGTGATGCTTTTATTTTTTTGAAACACTCTTTACAAATGCATGAAATTAATAATTATGCACATCGATGCAAAGGCGGATGAAATGCTTTTACGGAGGTTTTTTTGCTGTCTTGTGACAAATAAACCTAAAAATATTAGATTTTATGATATTTCCTGACAATCATCATCTGTGCTTATTATCATCATAATAATAAAATTATTATGTATTTTTAAATCAATTAAGAATGTAAACCGCAGAAAATGAATGTGAAACCTTAAAATGCGTTTTTCTCGTAAACTTATTTTTATCGATTTTCCAAATTTGAAATGTTAGTGGGAGCTCAATTTTCATCCGATTGGCTTCTTTTTTGTTTTAAACTGTTCAGAATTCAATCCTCTAGCATAATTACGGACAGATTTTGAATAACTATTAATAAAAAAAAGTTATAAGCAATAAAGTAAAAGAAAACACGTTTTTTTGGCGTTTTTTGGCTTGATTTCACATTATTGTCCATAACTTTTGTTTGTTGATAGTTATTAAAAATCTGTCCGTAATTTACCTAGTCCTCTAAATAAGGAACAGAATGGCGCCGAAAAAAATAAAATTGCTTGTAATTTAAGGTCCCAGTATCTTTTTGAAAATGGGCGTTTTTGAACATTTGTTTGTTAATAACTCATAAACAAATGATTTTTTTTTTCGGTTTTTAATACATATTATTAATTAGGGACCGGAACTCTACTAATCACCAGAGCCATTTTCGTGGAGAGTCCCCTTAAGAAGGTATTTAGATCTATTAATTTTCGAAAGCATCACAACTTAGTGAATATAGTACGAAAGCACTAAGCTGAGAGATCGAAGTTAGATTTTTTAAAAAGCTAGAAAAATGAAAAAATAACTTAAAACTAAAATAATATTTTCAAAAACTTAATTAGAAATAATAGAATATTAATAATATTTAAAACCAACTCAAAAATTAAATTTTTTATAACAAAAATACAACCACTGGCTTAACAACTGCCAACGGTCGCTCAATGGCCTTCAGTACTTTGCCAGTACTGTTCCGTTTGTCTTCTACATGGGTAAGAAGTTATATAATATTATTATAATATAATATTATTTATATTATTTTCTGATTTATTTATTAATAATATCATTAATATAACATTTCCAAGAAGTTTATATATATATACCAGCTGAATCGCCGGCTTCGCTCGGGTGAAAACAGAGTACTTAAGCATAAAAATTACTATGAAATCTCTCTAACATACTTATGACATACGTATAACATCCTTACGGCTTACGTATGACATCCCTATGACATCTCCATGACATCCACATGATAAATTTTTTGTTCTAAAACAGAACAGAGTTTTAGAGTAAGCTCAAAATACATATCCCATGACACCCACCATCGCTGAAACTACAGACAAACAAAATTAGTTTTTCAGTTAAGAGGTAACAAACAAAGATTCAATTGATAGATTGAAATTTATATTAATTAATAATGCTAATTCCAGATTAGTTCAAGCTCTGGAATAGATCTGGAAGCGATCTGTATAACGCTCCTTATACAGATTATTTCCTAAATGAATTCAGTTCAAATCCTTATATCATTTCCCCTCGGGTGTATACTATTACAAAATAAAGTAAATATAATCTTATATATGAAAATCTGATTTATTCTTCAGATAAGAGTATTTTTTTGTTCGGAAAAGGTTTTGTTTTTCAACCAAAACGTTATATTTCAAACATCTTGTTCCTGCATCCAATCATTCAAAATGATTTTTTTGGCTAAATAATTTTCTTTGGTCTAAAACGTTTATCTTTTGTGCGAAAAGGATTGTTTTGAGAGTGCAGTTTCTTCAATTTTTATGGAGACAAATACAATGTAAATAAATGATGCCAAATATTATTTTTCTTATATACAAGAGCATTCCCTTAGCGAAAAATACTACAGACATCTGTAGTTACTACATATTTTTTTAAAGTAACATTAGTATTTTTGTGGTAAATTGGGCAAAACTACACAAATGTTTGTAGTCACTATAAACTTCTGTAGTATTTTTCCGTAAGGGTTATTTAAAAATCTTTTGATATGAATTATATTACATAATCAATACTGACTTATACATAATATACATAATATAAAGTAATGAACTAACGATACATATACATTATATTTACATTTCTATTTTAATTAACGAGTCATCGTGTAAATAAATGTATTTAAACTTGATTAATGCTGCAGCTAGGCTTTATTAATAAAACAGAACACAAAGGTAGACATTTTTTGAAAAGTAAACGTGTTTATCCCGTAAATTTACGAAGCCTTGCGAGGCATTGTAATGAGCTTGGTTGTTGCAGAAAAAAAGTGCAATTACTCGTTTGCGGAACGAGGCATGGCCCTCGGCCTGGTATCGTAACAACGCTGAAGAGCTTTTGTTGATTTTGCAATAAACGCAGAACCGCGGCCATTAATTTACGAAGCGAAAGGTAGTATGGCACAAGAAGGCAAAATTTAGTGAGCTACTGGCGGAAGACTAGAGACCCCTAATGGCCATTGCTATGGCTCTTGTCTCGGCCACAAACGCCGTTGCCCTGCCGCCCCGTAGCCGCGCCTCCCACTCGTTATCCCTTCTGCCTCTCGTTCGCGCCCGCTCCCCCAATGTCTCCCGTGTTTAGTATTCCAGCAATTACGCATCGTCGCAGTTAAATACTATGACCACGACAACAACTCTGTAATTTATCCGCTTTCGTCCACAGCGTGTCGCGCGAAAAGAAGCACTTACATTCTCTCAGTTCAAACGAAATAAAAGCTAGTTGTTTCATACAATTTAATGAAATTTTACATTTTGTTTAGTATGAAATTAATCATTATCTACTGCAGTCATACAAAAATATTAGATAAATATTGATATACAATGTGTTCAATTAATTTTCGAGAATTTACCTTATGATTTAATCTTTACAATAATTTTCTAAATAAATACAAAATTACTAGCATTTATTTCGGACAAAATTTTGTAATCTTTGCTTTACACCGCTAACGGAAGAAAATATATTTCGAAATATATATGTAAAAATATATTTGAATATGTGCACATATATTTTCGGCAAAAAGTTATATATTTAATAGATATTTCAAATATATTTCTGAAATATAATTGTAAAAATATAAGTAAAAATATATTTGTAAAATATATGCAAAAATATATTTTCAAATATATTTTAGCGGCTAAAAGTTGACTTTTTTCCGTACAAGACTCGCAAAAATTATCTATTATCCACCAAATGTTATGTTTCAGTTGACGCAACAATCGTTACTGATACTGAAAACAAAGATGAAAAGCGCTTAAATCTAATAAATTCACAATGCTTGAAAGGTGCTATGCGCCGAATTAAGAGTTCACGAAATATTGCATTAATCGCTGTATTCCTGAAAGTTCAGTAAATATTTTATTTCAACTATAAATATTTCGATTAATTCTGTTTTACGTAAGGAAAAAAGGCTTTTGATGAAGTTTCGGCCAAATAAAAAGAGAAAAGCGGGAAAAAAATGAACATAAGCAGTCATATGTTATTCTTTTTATTATTCAGATTTTGAGTTATAATGCTTAAAAATATTTTTACATTTTTATCTAACACTAAATTAATAAAGATTTTTTAAGTTTGAACACTTGTTGATTTGTTAAATTTTGCAGTTTTTCATCATTAAAAATAAGTTTTTCATGATAAAAACACATGGTCACCTTTACTTTTACACGGAAAAAATATAGCAATCGTTGCCAGAAATTCTGGCAGTTATTGATGATGCTGAAGTACGGAACGTTCCAGGCACGAAAAAAATTTTTTTTGTAATGTTCTTCCGGGATAGATTTTTTATCGAGCAATATAGTGCACACAATTTTATTAAAAAATTTCACCTCGGAGATGATCTCCAGGTGCATAAACTATATTTTCTGGAGCTTTCGTATATAGACCTGGTGCAGCGGCTCCAGGGACAACTCGCATCTACCTGAAAGTATGCTTCCGGGATAGATTTTTTATCGAGCAATATAGTGCACACAATTTTATTAAAAAATTTCACCTCGGAGATGATCTCCAGGTGCATAAACTATATTTTCAGAAACATTCGAATATAACGACCTGGTGCAGCGGCTCCAAGGACTACTCGCATCGACCTAAAAGTATGCTTCCGGGACAGATTTTTTATCGAGAAATATAGTGCACACAATTTTATTAAAAAATTTCTCCTCGGAGATGATCTCCAGGTGCATAAACTATATTTTTCGAAGCATTCGAATATAAA
>JABFPJ010005507.1:0-12116 GCA_022817425.1 Gryon sp. ZL-2020
ACTTCTTCTTCATCACATACATACATTCACACACATATTCACGCAAAAACGCAATTACATACATAGTATTCGCAACGCATAGTCGAAGACGCACATGAATCGCATTTGTCGACTAAACGTTAATTCTCCTATATATACTACTTGCAGCAATGTTAAAGACCTTGCGAGAAGTAGAAGGAGAAAAATGCGCCATCTAGCAATGCATTCTGAACTATAACTGGTAAAAGGCGCGAAATTTCAAAATTTCAAATATGATTTGATTTAATCATTTCTAATTATTTATACTATAATATTTTTTAATGTGTATTTTATGTCATTGAATGTATTTTATGTTAACGAAGAATATTAAACAATAATATTCCGTAAAATGCATCTAAAAAAAAAAGTATGTATCCATGAAAGCGAAAAACCAATTTTCGTATAGGTTTTTCACTTACTTTACAAGTCAACTTTTTTTTCTAGCTGCATTTTACTACATTTTATCATGTACTTCTGTTTGCTGACTCAAGATATACGACCTGTCAACATTTCAACTCATTTAGTGCAACCAAAAAGGAGTTATGGCATTTTCAAATTTCTGTCTTTTAGAAAAACGGAAATTCAGAAGTTTGAAAAATCTATAACTTTTTTTTGACTGCACCAAATGACTTCAAATTTGCACAGCGAGTGTATTTTATGTTAACGAAGAATATTAAACAATAATATTCCGTAAAATGCATCTAGAAAAAAAAAGTATGTATCCATGAAAGCGAAAAACCAATTTTCATATACGTTTTTCACTTACTTTACAAGTCTACTTTTTTTCTAGCTGCATTTCAATATATTTTATCATTTATTTCTGCTGGCTAACATAAAATATAATACCTATCAATATTTCAACTCGCATTTAGTGCAACCAAAAAGTAGTTATGGCATTTTCAAATTTCTGTCTTTTAGAAAATCGGAAATTCAGAAGTTTGAAAAATCCATAACTTTTTTTTGACTTTACCAAATGACTTCAAATTTTCACAGCGAGTGTATTTTATGTTAAAGAATAATGCTAAACAATAATATTCCGTAAAATGCATCTAGAAAAAAAAAGTATGTATCCATGAAAGCGAAAAACCAATTTTCATATAGGTTTTTCACTTACTTCACAAGTCAACTTTTTTTTCTAGCTGCATGTCACTACATTTTATCATGTACTTCTGTTTGCTGACTCAAGATATACTACCTGTCAAAATTTCAACTCATTTAGTGCAACCAAAAAGTAGTTATGGCATTTTCAAATTTCTGTCTTTTACAAAATCGGAAATTCAGAAGTTTGAAAAATCCATAACTTTTTTTTGACTGCACCAAATGACTTCAAATTTGCACAGCGAGTGTATTTTATGTTAAAGAATAATGCTAAACAATAATATTCCGTAAAATGCATCTAGAAAAAAAAGTATGCATCCATGAAAGCGAAAAACCAATTTTCGTATACGTTTTTCACTTACTTTACAAGTCTACTTTTTTTCTAGCTGCATTTCAATATATTTTATCATTTATTTCTGCTGGCTAACATAAAATATAATACCTATCAATATTTCAACTCGCATTTAGTGCAACCAAAAAAAAGTTATGGCATTTTAATAATTTCTGTATTTCAACAAATCTATTATTCAACAATTTTTTAAATTGTTATATTTAATTAAAAATAAGTCTAATATTTTCCATAATATATAATATCTGTAACATTTGATGAAGTAACTTATTAACGTTTTGGCGTCAAACATTAGCCGATTTACAACGTAAAAAATTACGTTATTTTTTACGTGATACATCCTAAAAATTATGTAAAAAAACGTACTTTTTTTTGATATAGAGCATTGAAGAACCACCCAAATAGTATTTTACTGGCATATGTTAGCATAATTGCGACAGATGCGTCATAGTATTGTTAGCTCAAGATGCAAGCAAAATGGTAGTATTTGGTAGCATTATGTAAGCATTATGCAGGCATATGTGTTTTCTTTATTTAAATGCTAGCATTTAGCAAAAAGTGTTTTTGGTAGCATAAAGCTACCAAAAACAACAGAATGTTGCTTAAGCATTCTTTGCTATTAGGGCACCTTAAGAGAATGTCTAAGCACTATTTAACGACATTATAGATTTTTTTAATTGCATTTATTTTGAATAATAGAATTATTTTTTAAGCTTACACATTGATTAGCTCATTTTTTTAAATTTATTTTAAAAGGTAAATGAATATTTCAGGAATTAATTTCACATTTCTTTTGAGTTCTCCTTTTTCAGGTGAGAAAAAAACGAGAATTCAGATTACGTCAAAATCAGGTTTTACAAAGTAAAACATTATGCATTATTACATTATACCATAAATAAAGAATCGTTTCAGACACATTAATCTTTATAATTATATTATTCAGAGGATGTCAAAACACTATTTACCGACATTATATATTTTTTAAATTTAATTTATTTTGAATATTATAATTAAATTTTATGATCATACATTAATTTTCTCATTATTTTAAATTTATTTTAAAAGGTAAACGAATATTACTAAAATTAATTTAACATTTTTATTTGAGTTCTCGTTTTTCAAGTGAGAAAACAAACGATAATTCGCAGATTACTTCACAATCAGGTCTCACAAATTAAAACATTATGCATTATTACATTATCGCATAAATAAAGAGTCGTTCTATACTCATTAATTTTGATAATTATATAATTAAGCTGTGCAAATTAAAGAGTCCCTAACTCCGTGACTATAGCATTGCGCCTGGACTAATTTTCGCAATTATTGGCGTATTTGCTAATGAATATTTGAATGTTTGAATAAAGGACAGAGTTTCTATTTCACATAAGTCTGTATTTTATTATATTTTTCAAATGTTCGTAGCAAATACGCCTTATCAAAATGTTTCATTCTAAAGCTATCTCTGTTCTTTATTTTCAAATGCTATTAAAAAAGGATAAAGATACTATGAAAAATGCAAATTTCAAAATTAATGTTGCATACTGTACAGTCATTAGCATATATGCCTGGTCTTTATCAGGATGTGATCTTTGTTTAACCATTCGTTACATTATAAGTTAAACAAAGATGACACTTAGTAAAAAAGATCAGTCATATATGCTAATGACTGTACCAACAAACGCAGCATCAACTTTCTTGTTGCGAAACTAAGTTGGCAAGCCTATGCAGATGCGGTTTAACATCGTGGTCGTGGCGTCTTTTCACGTGGAGTGCAGATTGTGCAGTTGACAGACGAGATAAGAAACAAGATTGGGCAAAAATGGTTCTCGATATTGACCTGTTTCGTGCGGACAAGGGACACGATCCGGAAAAGGTGCGCGAAAATCAGCGAAAACGGTTCAAGGATGTTTCGCTTGTTGACAAAGTGATTGAGCGCGATGCCTTCTGGAGACAGCTACGTCATCGTGCCGATAACTTGAACAAACTCAAAAATGTGTGCAGCAAAGTGATCGGTGAAAAAATGAAGCAAAAAGAGCCGATTGGCGACGATGAAACTGTTCCTACACAAATTTCCACTCATTTGGATTCAATAACCGCGGAAAATCTTCGACCGCTGACGGTCTCACAAATCAAGAAAATTCGTTCCTTGATAGACGAGGCAATAGTTCAGAATGATCAAGATCTCATTAACACCGAGCAAGAACGCAATGTCGCACTTAAAGAAGTTGGAAATCACTTACACGAATCAGTGCCAGTTAGCGATAATGAAGATGAAAATAAAGTATACAAACATTATTACAAAATATTCATTTTTAAAAATGATGCAATTTTACAATAACTTCTTTGTTGTTTATTTATTTCATTTTAAGTTATAAGATTGAAATTAAAAGGACTTCATGATTTTTAGGTTGAAAGAACTTTCGGAGACTGCGAGCAAACAAAAGAGTATTCTCATGTGGATTTAATTCATATGATCAATGGAATGGATGGCGAACGAGGCGCAGCTGTTTGCGGCAGTCGAGGTTACTTTTTAACCGGAGCTGCTGTATTTCTGGAACATGCTCTCATACAATTTGCACTTCGCAAGCTTTTTGAAAAGGGATACACACCTTTGTATACTCCTTTTTTTATGAAAAAAGACGCAATGCAAGAAGTAGCGCAACTTTCGCAGTTCGATGAAGAGCTTTACAAGGTTTACTTACACAACAAAAACTAATTAATATTAAATTACTTTATTCAACAATTTATTTCAAAACAGTGTAATTTAATTTTCAGGTAATCGGAAAAGGTAGCGAGAAAGCCGAGGAAAAAGAAACTGAGGAGAAATATTTGATCGCAACATCCGAGCAGCCAATTGCGGCTTTTCATCGAGGCGAATGGTTGGCGGAAAATGCACTGCCAATTAAATATGCGGGACTTTCGACTTGTTTCCGGCAAGAAGTCGGTTCCCATGGACGAGATACGAGAGGAATTTTCCGAGTTCATCAATTTGAAAAGGTTCTTTGCTTTTTCGTTTGAATTCTTACATAATATAATGATGCCAAATGCAATAAAATAAAACAAAAATGTAATTTGAATTTAAATAATGATTATGCAATTTTTAGGTAGAACAATTTTGTATCACTTCGCCGCACGATAACAAATCTTGGGAAATGATGGATGAGATGATAAACAACGCTGAAATGTTCTATCAAGAATTAAATATTCCTTATCGCATTGTAAATATTGTATCCGGAGCGTTAAATCATGCAGCTTCGAAGAAACTGGACTTGGAAGCCTGGTTTCCTGGCTCAAAAGCATTCCGCGAACTTGTCTCTTGTAGTAATTGCTTGGATTATCAAGCAAGAAGATTGCTTGTTAGGTTTGTCCATTTTTTTATACAAGTAAAATGTTAAATCAATGAACTAAATTATTTAACTCAATACCATTTTATATATATATATATATATACTTTACAGATATGGACAAACAAAAAAAATGAACGCAGCTGTGGATTACGTTCATATGTTAAATGCAACAATGTGCGCGACAACACGAGTGATATGCGCAATTCTTGAAAATAATCAAACAGAAACAGGCATCAAAATACCGGAGGTTCTGAAACCGTTTATGCCAAAAGCTTATGAGGAGGAAATTCCATTCGTAAATGAGAAGCCGACGCTAAAAACGGAAAAATTAAAAAACAAAAAGAACGTTTGATAAATTAGATATCTGATGTATGAAAGAAAACGAAATTGCATTATCGAATTAAAACCGATAATATGAATTGCAAAAATCCGCTTAGACAATTAATGAAAAGACACGAAAATCTGATCAAAATAAAATTCGTCATGAATACACTAACATTGTTAAGTCAGTGATAGTGAATATTATTTATATTTTGCGAACAACATCTTTTTAACGCTGTTTATACAGTAATTTTTATATTTTATTATTGTAATTAAAATGTAAAATAAAACCATTGATTTCGGCAATTTACAATAATATTTTTGTCATTGTCGTTTTGTTTTTAAATCTTGCCATCTAAAGTCAAACGACATTCTTCATTCTTTCATCTTCTTACAAGTTTTACTTTTATTAGATTTTAATCATATAAATTAAAATGAAAAACAATATAGTTTTATTAAAAACTAACTTTGCATTACTTTATTTTTTAAGTTGTCAGTCTACTTAAAAATATGTCATAAAAAAAACATATTTACAAAAAATCATTTTTTTACAATATGTATAATGTTAATGTACTTTTACATCAACTATTCAAGTCACGTTCCTTCTTCATCTTCCTTTCTCATTTGTTCTATTAGCTTTTTCCGTTCCTCTGCTCTCTTCAAATTCGTCAATACTGAATTTTCATATTCAGCTTCAGACATTTTATTCTGGTTACCCTAAAATATAAATACAAAATACGTTACTATTTTAAATACTTTTTTTGCAAAAAATAATCTAATCATTTATATTATTAATTTAAAATTATATCTATAAATATGATACATATAATAAAACAAATATGTATAATTAAAAAAATGTTTCGTATTTAACAGACTTAAGTACGAATTCAAAGAACTTACAAATATGTCAGGAGCTGAAGAAAAGCTTAAAAAGTTACACTTATTGGAGGTGTTTGAAGTTGCTGTCGATGGAAAAAGGCCCCCTTTTGGCATCTCAGCCGATTGCGAAGAATTTCTCGCCTTGTTCAAAGGAATTTGTTCTTTCTGGTGCCATAAAGCTATTAATTTTAATGGATTATTCGGTAGTCCTGGTTCAATTTGAATTGCAGATTCCTAAAGTTAAAAATTTCACATAATTATAATACTAGTTTTTATTAAAGAAAAAGTAAATATTTTGTTTTCAATGAAAAACACTTGTTTAATTACCGCTCCATCTTTAGTTTTGAATTCTACAATTCCTCGACCTTTCTTCCTAGATGATATTAACAGAATTTCAATATCTCCGTACTGAAAAATTGCATTATTATTACGTTCTATGAAAAATTAATAGTATTTTATTATTACACAAAATATGAACTTACTTTCGATAACATACGATACAATAAATCATAATTGTAACCACCGTTAGTGGGATCATTTTTATCTGCTTTCCATTTGAGTTTGACTTCATAAGCAATATTCAATGATTTCATCGTTCCAACTTCTTGTCGTATTTGTTCCCGCATTTGTTCCTGCATAAGTCTTATTTCTTCTTCCAATTGTTTTTTTCCTTCCTTTTCCAATCGCTCTAATTCTTCCTGAAAAAAATGTAATACAAATATTACTAAACAAACTTAAGAAATTGTTTGAGTTACAATTTGATTCAAAATCATACTTTAAGTTTCTTTTCTTGCAACTTGGATTGTCGGTACGCTTCTTCTCTTGCCTCCAAATCTTCCTGTATTTTTCGTCGTTTTGCATCTAATTGCTGTGAACGTATTTTAGCTTGTTGTCTTGCTTTAATAACTTGGTCATATGCATTCTGAAAATTAGTTTATAAATGAATAACAAATTTAATAAAATTTTGAACAAACAAATATATAACATTTATGATTTTATTTATTATATAATATAATATAATTAATGTTTCAAACTTATTCTTAACATTAATTTTAAATTGTTAAACCCATATTGCAAAAATATAACTATTACCCTTGCTGCTTCATCAGTAAGAATTTCCAAAATTTTTGATAATTGTAAAAATTCCTGTGCTGCTCTTGGGTTATCCGGATTTTTGTCAGGATGACATGATAAAGCCTTCTTTCTGTATGCTGCTTTTATCTACACAAAACAAACGAAACACAAATTAAGCCTACAACACTTACATATAATGTTTTACAATTGTTAATCAAGTTTTTTATACAAAATTATTTTTAGTATTTATTTTATCTAATTAATTAATTAATAACATTTATTTTACTTACCTCTTTTGTTGTTGCAGTAATATCACAACCAATTAAAGCATACAAATCCATTTTCATTAAATCTTCCAATTTTTTCTCTTCCATTTTAAATTGATTAATTTTATATTTATTTCAAAAATTAGATCTTTTATATATTTCACAATATTTTGAAAAATTTGTTCCACACTTTCATAACTTGCTCTAAAAAAGGCACAACCGTTTTGTATCAATACATAACCCCAAAATTAAGTACGAGTATAACTTTCATACTTGTGTTATCATTTAATGTGTCCTTGTCTTTCTTACTTAAAACAAGAAAGATGCTATGTTTTTGACGTAATGCGTTCTATATAATCATTAGTAAACAGAAATGCTCTTATTTGATCATCAACATTCAACACGTGAATTGATATAACAATTGTATAAAGTGAACATAATTATTCTTCTTTAAATTAGCATTCATTATGGCACAAGGTAAATTAAAAGTCAAAACTTCGGCTCCTGGTCAATCAAAAAAGAAAACCAAAGGACCAGCAATTCAACGTCGAGGAAGTAAGATTTCATATTTAAGGTTATAAATAAAACTTAGCGTCTTATTCATTATTTCATATTAACAAAATTAAAAAATTTTCTTTATTATTTGAAATAATAGGATTATCATTAAACGAATTTTTTAGCATTTCTTTAAAAAAAATATTTGTTTTAATTTAAGTATTTGTGCGTCAATTTCAAAAATGTCAGCCCTTTTTACCGTTTATTTATTGAGATATTAATTGCCAAAGATATTATGCCATTTAACATTGTAAGTATAGGTAAACGTACCAAAATCAATGCCTTTTTATTTATTTATTCATTCCTGTCTTTAGGATTTGTATACAAAATTAGTATGTCATTATATAGATCATATATTTTCCAATGATACTTCGAAATAATTATTCTACCGTCTAGTTTTTAAAATAAATAATGCAGTTGAAATTGTAATAAATAACCCATGATATTTTTACTGTAAATGATAAAAAAAGGGTACATATATACGTTTTTAAAAATTTTAGTTAGATTAATAAAAAAGAAATAAAAAAATGTAAGTTTTAGCTAAGATATTGGATTTATAGTTTATAGTACATTTTACTTTAAAATTTGTAAAATATTATATTAAATATAGGAACCCTATGTATAATATGATACTTTACGATAGTCTTACCTTAATACAAATTAAAATTTACAATAATTACTATAAAGAATAAACAAAATACAAATTGCAGATGCCCCAATTCAGTCCAAAAAAGGTAAATTTCAAGAAGCCAATAAACTAAAAAAAGTTATTACAAAAGAAGTTAACAAAGCACTGGAACAGGAATTAAGAGACAGAGCGTTGGAAGGAAAAACGAATCTTGGAAAGAAAAAGAAAACAGAAAGTCAGAAAAAAAAGTAGATTAAAAGTTATTTAAAAGGTATTGTTTTCGTTAAAAATAGAACATAAAACGTTATATGAATAAAACTAAAATATGTATTCTTTAATATTTTTTTATTTTTTACAGGTATAATGTTTCTATATAAAGTCGCAATATGAGTTATATAATACATTTATTGGAGTATTATATTTCATAATGTAAATATTGTTATATTTAAATGCGTTGAAAATAAATAACAAAATTTTTTAAGAAATATAAAACAAAGAAAAAACTCATTTTCTTTCGATAAAAAATATATTTATCTTTAGTACAGTTACCTGCAATAGTATATAAATGATAACAATTTTTCTCTTTATGTTTTACAAACTTATTTTTAATAAAATAATATTAATACAAAAATGTATACAACTTAGGAATTGGCACACATTAAATTTAATCGATTCTTAGATGGATGAAATAAAAAATATATAATCACTAGTAAACAAAATTTTACTTATAAATATTACAAATTTAACACTTTTTTACGGTTTAATATATTTTTATTGTAAATCTTTATGTTATAATGTTGTATTTCTGACATGTGTACTTCTTTTGCAAATTTTTGTATCTTGTCTCCTCTTTATGTAACATTTTCTGATATTTTAATGAATTTAATATAATAACCTTGTAATTTGTTTATGTTACTTAATACGTTACATAAAGTAATTATACACAGGTTTGTCAGTCAGTTACGTTTTCATCAGATAAATTCATTTTATTTAAATTTTATTTATTTTAATTTTGTTATACATTAAACAATAAAATATATAAATAAGCAATTATTTATTATACTTTCCTCCACTTATAATTATAATATAATTAATATTCTACAATATTTACAATTTACATATTATTAATTACTATTAAAAAATAATTTCTACGACATAACAATCAAAATTATTTTTCAGTAAATAATTTCCAAATCAATTTTGATGTAACTGATATGTATTTAATGTTTACATGTACAAATAACAAACAAGTTTTAAATTATGAAATATTGCTATTAAAATTGTTTTAGAACTTAATTTATATAAACATATTTATAATATATAAAAATTTGTTTTACAAAATAAACTTTTTTCCATAACATTAAAAGTTAAATTTTTTTTTTTTGACTAACAAAAATAAAATGTATTCATCATAAAAATTGTATATAACATGTACAAAGAACAATCATAAATTTAATTGAATAATAAAAAATGTAACAACTAAATTCAAAACAAGTGATAAAGTTGTTGCAAATTTGCAACAAAGAAGATGTTTCAACTTTTCAGTCACCTTGGCACGAAATCACGATTGTGCTGGACATTTCACGTTCGTTATCAAAATGCACATGTTTATCGAAATGTAATCATATTATTATTACGCATTATAAGAAATAGCCGCAAAAACATCGAGTATCGTGAACGCGTAAGATAAAATGTAAAGTTGCTGATTGTTTCAATTTTTAACACATGTATTTGAACATATAATTTGCAAATGATTCTGCAAAATTTAATGTATACATTTTTCAATAAAAATAATTGTTTATAATTCCTTCTGTATATAAATATAGAAGAAACAAATTTCCAATAAATATATATTTTTTCTCATTTTTGTCAAATTATAAATAAAAAATAAAGTACAATAAACCTTAATTTGTTTATCGTTAAACTTGTACAGACAAACATATTAGCAATTATATTTGTATTTTGATTGTCCGTTTCAATAAATGCAAAAAATTTCGTTCGAGATGAAACTATTTTTGAATGATTTTGGGTCTATTTGAATTTGCCAAGTTATAAAGAATTTAATTTTTGTATGTGATGAAATTTAAAAGACATACAAGAGACCTTGACTTTTATACAATGCAGTATTTTATCAGTTTAAAAAACGTTTAATGTTAAATATTTTTGCGCAAAATTATTCACTAAGAAATGTAATTTTTTTCTTATATTTTAAAATAATTACATTAAATTGATTATTAGAAATATAAATATATGTATTCAAATGTGATCTAATAAACTTTCAGATTTCATTCTTTGAATATTTGTATTCACAAGATCTCACAATAAATCGTATGTACAATTATTACTTCATTTATTTGTTCTTTATTATCGCAAATAGTAAGATGTTTGTCTCATTCGAAGATGGTTTAACATAATTAACAAGATAAGAAGAAAACATTTCTTAATCTCACACATTTTGCTACTAAATGAAGATGCCTGATAATGATAGGAAATATTAAGTATGACATTCTTACATATTAATATTTCGTACAATTGATTGTTTATTATAAGCTGATCAAATGACTCAATGCTGCAATTATCAGTCGCTTTTTATTCCAAAAAATATCACGTATCACTAGATTGATTATCTCTTTTTAAAAGTTATAATATTATGAAAAAAGAAATGTTTTAAATCAATGTAGTCGTTTAATAAAAATCTAATATATTGAAAAATCATTTAAACAATAAATAATATATCTTTTGTTGTTTCATTTGTAAAAATACATTTTCAAAACAAAAATATCTAAAAAAAAATTGCACATATTTGGGGCTAATTTTTCACATATTTATTTTCATAATCTCTCTCTTTGTCACTTCCTTTCTTCTCTCTTCCTCTTTAACAAATCACATATATAAAAATAAGTCATTTGATTGACAAAAATATGTAGTGAAATCTACCACATAAATGTGTAATATCTTCAAATTCCAAAATTGCGATAAACTGACTTTTTCGATAGTTTAACTAGCAATACTTGAATTGCTATTTCTTGTGGAATTGATTTCCTCAACTGCCGGCAATATGTCTTCGCGATTCTTTCGTACTCTTATGTCAACTACGCAGAAGGTAATAGTACCAAATACAAGGGAGATGAAGAGAATGAGTAATTGAAAATGCAAGCCAATGTGGCTGCTATAGAAGAAGCTGAAAGCCGCTGCGACCGACTGGCAAAATTTGAACAAAGCAAACGCAGGCGCGCTGTCCTCTGCATACAAAAGACCTAGCAATGAGTATATTTGGGTGTTAAAACACGCATCGCCGAAACCCAATGTCAAACTTCCAGCCATTGCCAAAGCTGGTGATGGTGTGATATATCCGATGTCAGTCGTATCCTGCAACAATATTATTTTATATTTAAATTAATTGTCAACTTAGTTTAAGGTGATTGCTCAGTTCTGTTACACCAGAGTTAGTGTTTTTTTAAATAAAATAATTGTAATCGTAAATTAAATAACCAAAATCAATCCAGCTATTCTTTGATTGTGGAAGAATCGTATGGTGCAAAAAATTTTAGTTTTCATTGTAAATTTTTGGCTCAGTAATC
>JABFPJ010005508.1:0-12116 GCA_022817425.1 Gryon sp. ZL-2020
CTCCCCCCCCCCCTTTCTCTCTCTCTCTCTCTCTCTCTCTCTCTCTCTCTGTCTCTATCTCTCTCCCTCTATCCTCATCTCACTCGCTCTGCTTTATATGCATGTGCACAGCAGACACTTCGTCTTCGATTGTCCATGATAAGCGATGAAATGAATTCCAACCTTCCCTTCTCCCAGCCATTCAACGGCTGCTTTTCTTCTGCCCCGCCAATTCGATAGCCAAAGATTAGACAATGACGAAATGAAGAGCCAAACTTGGATTCCATGCCAGATAAGCGGCTCTTATTAGAGATGTCTGCCCACCCCTTTGTTCCCAACGAGGAAGTTGTGCAAATTTTCAGATATCATGCAACGCCTTCTGCTTCACCTATAACAAATTAATCGTTTCTTCAATATCTATCATTGTTGATTAACTAACTCGGCTTTGTGAACTTGATATATAAAACACTCACAATCTGGGCTTAGTATCTGAATGGATTTATAATTGGCAGAATACCTATGATTAGTTGTTTCATTAGTTACTTTGGTCCTGCCGATTAATCACTGTTCTTCCTCTTCTTCTAATCCCTTTTTTGCCCTCGCCATACAGCAACTGTATTATTTTCACTTCAGACATAATCTTCTTAATTCAGTTACCCTTAGTCTGCTAACCATACATCTGATCTTGTCTGAATAATCATTCGGTGTAATTTTAGCACGATAAGTCTTTTGTCTCTACGAAAAAAGTGTTGCCGTATATGATAAACTGCCATCTGAGCGCAGATATACTATCTCTGTCATAGCGATAACGTAACTTCATGTCTAAGTACTGACATCTACAAAAATAAACAACAAGTTTGAAATCAAGGATTATTTACAAAAATATAATTACCTTTGCAATCACAGTGCAGACCACGAACAATCTGTACTTACTATTATCTAACACTCGTCATCCAGATCCGTGTGCCGATTGCTGGTCAAACTATTCATTTGGATCGGTGATCTCTCGATCTCTACAATCAACTGCGTCATTGATTTACAATGATAGGCAATGGCAACGAGAGAGGCCAGCCTCACTCCATTTACCTGCGCAGTTTCTGATAGAAATGATAGCGTAACCCATAAATCTCAAATATAAGAGACGTGTTACAGAGTTCGAATTTACGATACCTCGAATTTCTGATTGCTTCGGTGCATTGCAAGCCGCATTATCATCACACCACTATCTCTAAACATTCGCACATTTTCAATTAACCGAGTATACCACGGGAACTCTAATTAAGACCAAAAAATAGACTAATCTAGACAACGACTTTCACCAACCGGCGTTGCTCCTTACTACCTAATAATTGTTATCTAGATGGCTGTCCCTAGACTGTTAGTTGAGCTGTCTATTCTTCTCTTGGCAAACATTCTATTCCACAATCCCACGTCGTTTGATACACTGTTTAACGATAAGACGTAGATTGACCGGCCCAAAAACGGATATTCATTACTTCTAATTTTTGTTTTTTTTTTTTTATTTTGTTCTTAAATTGCACTTTAGAAAAGCATTAAGTTTACTTGCGTCATTTTTGTGCGAATGAATTTACCCTTGGTTTAAAGATTTTAAGATATTTTCGAAACACGAAAATTATGAATCAATGAAATATTATTAACTTTTCGCGTACAGTTGAGGTATATATATATATAGTTTGTTATCTGTTTGACTGTTAAGATATATGTAGAAATATATTCGTACTAAATGAAATTCAATTTATTATTCAAATAATAAATATTTTCCATTTTCGGTCCTTTCTATTGTAAAATGTATATACATAGTTATAAAATAAAATATTTAATTAGTAGATAGAGGTTTATTTTTCTATTCCGACAAATATTTGCTCACAAAGTTTATACGCGCAAAGAAGAGAAACGATGAAAACAGACTCGGAGACGATGGTGGTCGCTGAATGGCGCACGAGATGAAGAGATAATCTGGACAACATTTTTCGGGGGGTGCTTGTTGGTGTAATATACAAAAGAAGTTGGACCATACGGAGTGTCCGCAGGTCAATTTGAAGACGAACGAGATAGATGGACAGATAAGCCGACGGGCCTAGATAGATAGTAGTGATGGAAGGGGCACGACTCGCTAGATGCCTAGCGTGGCCAAGTGCCATTAGGCTCGTGGACGAGCGCGTCGTAGCATCTCTCGTTCGCGCACTTCCGTTCGATTTCACTGATCTTCATTAACGCCTCTCCGTTGCTCCGTTCTTCTCTATCTGCCTTGTCTCTGTCTTTAATAATTAATGGCCATTCATTTTGCTCAGCAACATTTTTAAAGATGGTGATCGGTAATGTCTCATTTTAAGCGGAGGTACACTTTGTCTTCGCTTATTTTTGAATAAAACATACTGACGGTTTCGTTTTACTCTGTCTTCATTATCTCGTTTGTGCTTACAGGGGAGGATGAGGAGTGGAGCGACTCGGAGAAGACACCGTCCGTAAACAGCGGCATTGAAGGCGGGGGCTCCACGGCACCCAGCCCCGGCACCGCAGCCACCGAAGAGGAATCCAACTCCACGTCCAGACTCACCGGCCCGGTCAGCCAATTAGCGATCGGCACAGCCTCCTCCGCCAACGACATTCGACTCAGACTCAGTGTCCTTGCCGAAGATGCGAGGAAGCGAATCGTCGGTCTCGCCGAAGACACCGAGGTACAAACATATACGCATGTCTGTGAAAGTATCAATGTTCAATTCATTTTGCAACTATTAAGTCGCCGCCAAATAACGCAATCACTTATACATTTTTGCACTTCATACGAGACATTCAACTTTGAAATCATTCAGAATATAATTAAAATATTTTACAAACGTCTTTTGTACTTCTAATCAATTAAAATTATAGAAGAATAATGCATTTTGATGATACTTATATTTAAAGATTATTTTATAATAATGTTTACTAGTATATTGCATTTATATTCATCTGGGCAAAATTAGATTAAAATGTTTTTTTAATCACAGCTTTCTTATGTATTTATGTGTACAGTTTTATTTTTGTACATAGAAAAATAGTACATTACGCAACAAGCCGAGCCGAAGGCGAGGTTTGTAACCGTGAGGGAAACGAATTTCCGATCATCTCCCATGTTGCGTACTATATTTTTCGTTACGAGGGAGGGAAGAAAGCCATTTTCCTAAATCTCCCTAGGGAGGAAAATGGCATTTTCCCTCCCCGAGTAACGAAAAAATGTTTGTATATATGATCTTGATTAAATATTATTTTATGTTAATAGATTGTGTACACTAAAAACACTTTAGTGTAACTCGCAAATTAAACACTTGCTGTAATTATAATTGGAAAATATCAAAATTTAATAAATTTGTAAATAGAGTAAAAAAAATATAATGAATAATTATTATGCAATATCAGAGAAAACGTATAGAATAATATAATATTATTTAAAACAATTTAAATTAAACTTAAATAATTTTCTAAGAAATAAAGAAGAAATATCAAAATAGAAAAAAATCGTAACTTTTATTGAAAAAATCAAAATAATCGATTTATTGGATTTAAATCAATGTAAATACTTTTTTATATTGATTAAATAATATATATTGATTATTTATTAAATAATGTATAATTACTAATAATAATACTCATATTATACTTTACAATAAATAATTATAATATTAATTTCATCTAAATTTCTTCCATTGTATTGTATATTATTGTTAGAAATAATTTGTTAAAAATTTTCTTTAAACAATATTATATATAAAGGTTGTTGTTAAGGTGGATTCATTGCTTTTTTGTTTTAGCAAATTTCGCCTTTTTTCAGCGATTTTTCGCTTGTTTTCTAAGCGAAATTTCTTTTTTTTTTTTTAAAAATTCGCTTAGAAAATAAGCAAAAAATCGCTGAAAAAAGGCGAAATTCGGTAAAATACAAAATCTATAAATCGGCCTTTAGAAAATAAGCGAAAAAACGCTGAAAAAAGGTGAAATTCGCTAAAATACAAAATCTATAAATCGGCCTTTAAAACGAAATTAAATTTTTACTTAAGAGTGTTCATTTCGAATTCATAATAAATATTTCATTGTTGCAAGTTTAGATTTATAAATTATTCTATTAAAGAAATATAAAAGCAGCGACAGTTTTAAGATAAATGTGTAATTAAAATGTGACAATTCGAGTGATTGAACAAAATAACTATAATTTAGTTAGTTAGAATAGAAGAAGAAAAGATCTAATTTATAATGGTTTTAAGGTGATTGCAGGAAAAAATTCAAAAATAAAACATGAAATTTAAATGATGATTTCAATCAATAAATTATGTTGAACTATTTAAATCATACATATTTTGAAAAATATTATCTTTTATTTATTGTATTTCTTTATTGATTTTAAAGAAAAAAAATTTTTTTACAGCCTACAAAATTACGTCACTCATCGTCAACGAAATCGAACTCTCTGCGAGAGACAAGTCCGAAAGTTGAAGTCGAGAACGAAGGCTCTTGCAGTATGGTAATAAAGGAGGAGGAAGATAGCGAGCGGATTTCGCTTTCGCGATGGCGGGACGCCTCGAGGGATTCGGACGACTCACGACGATCCGCCGAGACTCCTATCCACACATCCAAGAAGCAGAAGCTTGACGAAGACGTTCCGAGATTGAGACTCAATGCTAGTCTGGCAACGGACCCGGCACTTAGACCAGCGAACGTTGCCGCCCTTACTCTACAACACGATAACGTCTCTCCACTTAACTTGGCACCACTTCCAACTGGCATACAAACTGGTACATTTCCCAATAATATATTCCAACAATACAATATTTCAAACAAATTGGGGTAATTTCTAAATTACGAAAATAATTTTTTACAATCTTCCAATGTTTATCCTTTTAGTAATCTCGTAGAAGCAACTCTGTGGTCAGTTTGAATAATTAAAATGAACAAGACAATGAATTATGCTGACCTAATAGTTTTATTAACTTTTGCAGCTTTACAATCCGGCAGACTGTACGTTCTTCCAACAGATGGCGCGGAGTCAATGAGCGTGGACCCCGGCCGCGATTCAATGGTTTTAGGTTGCACCCCTTGTGGAATTCGCTTCAGTTCGCGCAGCACCTTGGAGGCCCATCGCAACTACTACTGCGCGCATCGTCCATTAGCCGCGGAAGATGGCGCTGCGAACGACGGCGAGGATAAGAGCCAGAAGTTCGACAGCCAACGCAAGGCCTATCCCTGTCCCAAGTGTTCGTACAGCGCCGATAAGAAGGTGTCGCTAAATCGACACATGCGCATGCATGCCGCGTCACCCGCCGCGCCACCTATGGCCATCCCGTCCGCCCCCACCACGCCAGTCAATAACACCACACCAGTAGCGCCATCCAACGGCACTTTGAACGAAGACTCCGAGCGCTACTGTCGCAATTGCGACATCCGTTTCAGTTCCTTGAAGACCTACCGGGCCCACAAATCTCATTATTGCAGTACGAGACACGTGGTGAAGGACAGCCCCACGGCGCCGGTCAAAAGCTCTCCGCCAACCAGCGCCAGTCCCGCCAACTCGCCCCCGCCACAACACTGTCTTGCGCTACCGACTAATCCCATCCTCATAGTACCCTACTCGTTGTTCGAAAGTGCCAGTGTGCTGCCGACTCCTTCCCTACCCGTGGCACCTGATGGACCGTGTTATCTCCTGCCCAATGGATCACTTCACCCTGCGGGACCGGCGGTTTCCACTGTCCTGCGATCTGCCAACAAACCAGTCACACCGGCACTCGCCACACCTGGCAATCCGGATGTCGCGGCAGCGTCTTCTGCAGCTGCGATAGCACCGTTGGATCTCAGTATCAGGAGGTCACCAGTTCATCAGGATGAGAAGGTATAATTATTCTTTTGCAATAGGACCAATCTTTTTTTTATGACAAATTATGATGTTTACAGTAATTTTAAATGAATATTGTTGAAATTTTTATAATACTAAAAATTAAAATTGAAAATTTCCATAATAAAGACTTTTCATAACAGTATATTTTAGACCATAAATTATATTCTGTTAATATTATTACATTTATTGTGATAACATCCTTAAAAATCGGATAATTTGATGTTTCAGGAAAACAGGGTCTCTCCAGCACCAAGCTCTCTACCAGCAGCAGGAAGTCCTCGATCGAGAAGCAGTGGTAGTCCCAGAACCAGAAGTGTGCCGAACGTCGTGGTCCCACCAGTAGTCAATGTCACACCACCAACCGATCTTGCGTTACGTCTTGCTGAGTTACCTCCTCCACCAGTTCCCGGAGTTCTTGTTAAACAAGGAGTTTCTAGGTAAAAACAAGAAATGTTCACAAACAGTAGCTTATGATAATTCATTAAACAAGTTGTAATTAATTGTTATTATTGATTAACAGATGTAAAGAGTGTAATATCGTATTTTGTCGTCATGATAACTTTGTGGCTCACAAAAGGCACTACTGTCAAGCACGAGAAAGCTCGGTAAGCTCGCCTCCACCCACGGGGACACCTTCTCCACCGCTAGTCCAACTGATCTGTGCCGCTTGTGGTATTAAATTCACTTCGATGGATAATTTAATTGCACATCAATCCTTCTACTGTCCTAAAAGACCACCGGAATCTCAAGAGCAACACACCAGATGCCCAAAATGCAAAGTAATTAAACACTTTTGAATTTAAATATATTTAATTACATGAAAAGGTTCTTTTCATCAGAAGAATAATGATGAATTATGATTTTAGGCGACAATTGAACCAGGAAATACTCACACATGTACAAATGCAACAACGGGTGGTTGGAGATGTCCAGTTTGCGGTACAATAAGTCCCACAGCTGGTGCCGCCCAACGTCACATGGACGCTCATCAAGGTGTCAAAGCATTTAGATGTACCATTTGTCGTTACAAAGGCAACACGCTGCGAGGCATGCGAACTCATATCAGAATGCATTTTGAAAAACGGGGTACTGATCTCCAGGTAAATATTCATTACCACATTATTATGTAATATATATATATAAACATCATTGCAACAAAAGATATAATAAATAAAAAACTTATTCCAACTTATAATATCATCTTATTAAATTACATGGTATTATATAATGAATACATTTTCCCAGGAGGAAAACTATATCACATGTATTTTGGAAGACGAAAGTACAACTCCAACCCCAGAGCCACCCGCAGCAACAACTCCCGAAGAAATTCCAGCAGAAAATCAAATTAACGGAAAATCGGAGTCCCGCAAGAGTCCGCAACCAGCGGAAACCGCAAAAATTAAGCAAGAACGTGAAGACACGCCACCTCTTAGTGTAGAAGATAGTATGGATCCAACAAAAACTGGTCCTCGATACTGTCGCTCGTGTGACATTCGTTTCAATTACATTCACACGTTTATTGCGCACAAAAAGTTCTACTGCTCAAGTCACGCTGGGGAAGCCAGTAACAACAACAACAACAATAACAACAGCAGTCACACAACGCCACCGCCGAGCAGTCGAGCTGAAGCGCCAGTCCTTTAATTATTTTATCGAAATTATAAATATCCGTACAACTAGAATTTAAAATGAGGTCTTTTTCATTATCAAATGTTTGTAAAACGGTCCACTTTCCATTCATTTCAAATTTCACTCTTCTTTTATTGAGTCTTATAAGCGCATGAAATTTAATTCAAAATTAATATTGATTACTTAAAATTAATTCAACAACAACTTAAATATACTTCATTTTCATGTTTAACACTGTAACATATTTTATTCCATAAGGAACCAATTTTTTATTGAATTCAAATTTATATGAATGGAAAATGAATAAATTATGAATAAATACAAATTAATTTAAAATTAATTCATACCACAATTCTGGTTGTCCGGGTCAACTTTAATTTGCAATTTACTGAAAAAATGATCTTAGTAATTTTATTATCTCGATTTTTTAATATATAAATGAAAAATGTTTATCGATAAATTTTTTAATAATTGTTATGAATTAATTTGTTTTAATTCGACAATGCAAAAAATGTTATTAAACAAATATTAATTATTATATATAGTTCTTTTTCTGATGTTACAAGTCAACATTGTAACTGCGTATTATAGTCTATTGTACGATTCGTCGTTTGCATAGTCTTGTACACTGTGTTTTACGAAAATAAGTGAATCTTCGTGGACGAAAAGTTAACGTAATCTCTCGAATTAATGATAAGAAGAATTCGATGCCTCGAAAGATGTTTTCACTCGAACTAAGACGGCCCCGCACTGAAGGGGCCAAAAACCCAGAAATAGGACTGTTCATTGTTGCCAGTTTAAGCTTTAGATACATTTAATGAATTTAAGTGTGATTTACGTTGACCCAGGGAATTGTTCGTACTTATAAGTCCAATCTCCGACTTGTATATAAACGTAGTTATATCAGTTTGACGATGTCGGACTGAAGATCAGCAAACTTTGTTTTAATTAAAATGATCATTGATTCAACATCATTGTTTTCAGTCCAATAATCAAAAAATTATTAAAATGATTTAAAAATTAAAATTTGTTACACTGAATTTTGCGTAATTTTATTGCTTTTTGATTACTGGATATAAATAAATATTCTGAATTTGTTTGAAATGAAATTAAAAATCCAAAATGCATATCATTGTCTTCGAAAAGTAAAGTTTAATCAATGATCATGAACGAGTTTTGTAAATAATATGAAATGTCGTTTCCTCCTCCCTCCGAGCATTTATCTTTGGTCTTGCGAAACGAAGAAGCGCAATCTCATGACTTTTGAATAATCTCGTAGTTTAGAGTAATGTCGAATGGAAAGAATGTGTAAAATGTTGTACAGTAATGAGAGAGAGAGAAAGAAAGAAAGAAAGAGAGATAGAGAGTTAGAGAGTATTACAAATGGTAAAAAATAAAATGAAAAAGAAGTAAAAAAAAACATCCTGATCGTGAATGGTACCAATCTCAGCTTGTGAATCTGTCTTACATTTACGTTGCAACATAACATATAATATATATATGTATTACGATAATATAAATAGCATTTCGAATTCTGATGACGATGAAAATTTCGCGTGCGCTCGCAAACTATGACAAATTAATTGGTTCTTACAAATTTATATAAAAAAGTTTCCCAATGTAACTTCAATTTTTCTTCGCTTCTTTCAAGATTATTTATTTTAGCAAAACTTGTTACGTTAGCTTTTAAGACAAATGTTTAAAAGCTTGTGATTTGTATTATTTATTTTTATAATAATATAGAATGAAATGAAAATGTATAAAAATATATTTTTTAATATTTAGACAATGAAAGCGATGCAACAAAAAGCACAGTTTACGAGCGTACGATTGTATAAATTAGAATTAAGGCCAGTGTTAAATGTATACGCAGTATAATCATATCATTTGATGATACAAATCATTTACAAAATGTACGTCACATGTGTATATATATGATATATACATGCTTTTTACATCAACGCGCATCAAAATTATTCAGCATAATTTGTTTACTCTATTTTTTATTATTAACTAATATTTTTAATCATTTTTAATGACTTAAAATTGAAAAAATATAGTTAATTTAATTATATGTAAGTAATGTTTTTCTTTAATTATATCATAATAATTATTTATAAATTGTTCTAATATAAAAAAAAAAAATATTTAAAAGCAATTGATTTCGATGTGCGTTAGGTGAACATTTTACGGTAACGTTTTGCGGCCTTTTGTTTTGGAAGAAGCAAGACATTTGCCAAAGGCGGATCTTAAAAGAGCCAGTATCGATAGATTGTGATAGAAAACAATAAAAAAATAATTGCCAGCAAGATTCGAGCAATCTGTCGTCGAAAAATCCGAAATTGTTGTTAATATATATGGTTAAAAAAATGGATGATAAAAAATGACAAGAGAGATAGAAAATGGTAAATCAACTGTATAAATTTGAAGTCTCGCCAGTGTCGTAATGACGATAAAAAAGATGATTAATTAATTATTTAGTGCAATATAGGTTTTGTATATATAATCAGACGCGAGAGTCATTGTTTCGAGTAATGAAATACGTTGTTTGATTAATTTTTTCGCTACACTATGCGAGAAGTAAATTTGTGGACATTCTTTTTTTTTTGATGACAAATCGTAATAACTTTTGCGCAGCCGCTGGTCAAACAACCTTTAGGCTTACTTTTATTGTTTTTATTTTGATAGACAAATTTTACACGCAAGATATACCTATATAAATATGTAATAAATATATAAACACACGTGAATAAAATTCTGCAACATTTATTAATCTGCATTTGTTTCTTATGTACTTCATTGTTTACTTGAATTATTTAGTTCCAAAAAGAACATGTTTCAAATAAAATATAAAAATTTTTATAGTTAAAAAATTATATGAATATAAATATATTTTTTAACAAAATTCAATTTTATTTAAAAGTATATTTACTTATTCTACCTTAATTTTTCATGATTTTATTTTTATTACTTTGTATAATCACTTGAAATGATTTAGTTGTACACTTATATGAATTGCTATAAACCATATATTTTAAAACATATATTCTTATTTTGTAAACCTAAATTTCTTGAACGAGAAAAAAATATTTTAAAACGTTTTACGTAAATCGTTAATAATTATTCGAAAATTCTTACTATTAGAGCAACTTATTTTTTAATAAATAAAGTGATATAAATTATATTATTTACTACAGAATATATTTTGTATCAAAAATGTATTTTCACTGAATATATTATTTGTACATTGAATTAATTAATTAATTAAAAAACATGTTAATCATTATCATCATCACAGTCTAATGGTCTATCATCAGAATCATAATAATCATCATAACTATTTTCCGATGCATTACTACCACTATCTTCACCAAGTTCTTTTTTTATTTTAGCTTTATACTTTGCATAACTATAACCATAATTATTGACATCATCTTCGTTCAAACCATAAGCAAAATCTTCATCACTTGAGAGTTCATCGTCAACTTTCAAATTCTCAACGGCTAATCTCATATCATCTTCATCCACAGAATTTTCATCTGATTCGTCCGGATAATCATTTCGCCAATTAGATTCTGAGTTTTCGTCGTCTGTTTTGTAAATATCCTCATCATCGTCTTCGGAATTATTATCATTTTCAAATACAAGTTCACTTTCCACTGGATAAATTGAGATCAACTCATTTAAAGGCATTTCATTTCCAGCTTTTGTATAATACAAATCGTACACATAATTGTCTTCATCCTAAAATAATTAAATTTGTTGTTAAAATAATATTTATGCAAATATTTGTGATTGTGTAAAATATAACGCTTACTTAACTATTTATTGATGATAAAAACATTTTGTTATCATATAAACAAACCTTATTAGTTTTATTGGTGACTTGTGAATCTTCAATATCAATTACTGTTGTTACATCTTGATCATCATCTGTCGCTTCCCCTAATGCTCTGTGACAATTAATTATTTTATATCGACTTTCTCTGGAATGTTCTTTTACGTCCTCTCGCATTCGTTTTAAAATATCAATTTTGTGACTTTTGTAATTAGACACAAAGTCTTCTTTATTTATATGTTGTTTCACATGTTCAATCACATTTTCATCCTGCAATTAGAATTTATCGAATTATAACAAACAATCAGTTCATGATGAATCTTCTATTATATATATATAATATATAGATATATATTTAATGGTTGGCCCGAAAAACATATATACATAAATATATTATATATATTATCAATATATGATATGAATATACATATACATTTTATGATTAGCCTAAATGTCATTTGTCCCAAATGACATAGATCCATATAAATATACATATATCTGTGGCTTGAAGGAAAAACCGATTAACTACTTTTTTTGCAAAATTGAGTTAATGATAATTTCGGATTTTAACAAGCTTATATTTTCATTGTATGAGTCCATATTTATCGAAATGTAGAACTATTGCAAAATAGGAAGATGAAATAAAGAATTTTTTTTGTATGTTTGAATACAAGATGAAAAATTCAAACCCGTTTTTCTTAAAATTTGTAAAAGTGGAGTTAATTGGTTTTTCCTTTAGGCCACAGATATAATATTTCGACTTAATATCTGAAGTTATTATAG
>JABFPJ010005509.1:0-12114 GCA_022817425.1 Gryon sp. ZL-2020
AGAATATTTTAAGACATTTAACGTATTTTTTTAACAAGTAATTTTAATATAAGATGATTTTTACGTTTTTTCTCACTTCGTAAACGAAAAATCATTATATATTTTAAATAATATATTAAATAACATAATATATAAATCAAAACGTGTAAAAAAAGTGAGAAAATGGCGCTCTGGTCTTTAAATGTAATTTAAATTGTTCATTTAATTTTAATTTAAGAAATCTGTAATGTCGATAATGTTAGCTTCGCCATCACCTTAAGGTGAAAAAAAGAGAGAAGAGAGAAGAGAGAAAGAGAAAAGGTATTTATATAAAATCAAAAGCTGTTTTGCATTTTTTTAATACATATAACTGATATAAAAATATCGATACATCGATTAAAAATAATCGATGTTTGAACATCGATTTTTTTCTACATCACCGATTCCTAGTTACTCCCGACGGATGTTCAAGGGATTTTCAGTTGTTTTGGCATAGATTCCCGTGTTAAAGTTTCCTGATGATTCCAAATAAATGTTGCACAATTCCTAATACACATACAAACCATGTATATGCATGTATACAAATGTTTAAATGTGTGTATTAGGAATTGTGCAACATTTATTTGGAATCATTAGGAAACTTTAATTCGGGTTGGTATTCAATATACAAAACAAATAAACGGGCTTTGAAAGTTGGCAACGCCGCAATGACAGTTGAACAAAAGAGACAGACAGCAGTCTCGGTGTGAAATCTGTATCGTCGTGCTGTGATCGCGATGGAATGTGGATACAGCGCGAATTCTGGCGCCACAATGTCCGCCCCGACGTTGTACAAATGCGCCACGACTTACTACGACGTGGGTAAGTGTTCCGGACTCGCGATTCACGGCGTCGCGATAAAACAGAAGGTCCACCGCAAAAATGCCGTCTGCTGCGCCGCGTCCTTATGGCGTCTGCTAGGCCGACGCCGCGCCAACCATTTCACAAAACCCAACAAAACTTTCGCAACTTGTATACATTTTTTTGCATTTTCACCTAAAGTTATTGAAAGCTGTCGATTTTAGTAGATAATTTGGGGTTTCTTTTTACGCGTATTCACAAATTGAACCTCAGTTTTGCGGGGCGTTGTCTAACGTTAGTTGTCAGTTTGCAACAATAAAAAGAACACAAACCCGCGCGTTTGTGTACAATTTTAGACGCACTATTTTATTATTTTCAACGGAAAATGATTTTTTAGTTTTTTTTCGTTTATTTGAAAGATACTTTTGTGGATTGATTTTTGCAGTTTCCGAGAAACGACTTCTTGCCACGATTGTTTTTGTTTTGTCGGAAGAAGAGAGGTGTCTTTGTCTACTTGTTTTGACGTTTGTCAAGTCTAGCGCTAACTTTTATATTTTATGTACAGGAATTTGTATGTGTTTTTCTTTGTTTTGTGGCATTTCTAAATTAGTTTTACAAAAGTTTTTTGGAATTATTTTGATCTAAAGTAACAGTTTAATGGAAAAGGATTTTGCATGAAAAAACGAAAGGTGGGAGGGGGGAGGGGGAATGCGCGGTGGCGCGAAATCGTCGTCGCGCAACAAGTGGATCTTTTGTGTTTGAGCGATGTTGGTGTGTTGATGATAAGATACGAATTAAAATTACTTTTAATAAAAAATTAAACAAATTATATTTATTTTTATAATAAAAAAGTTTTCTTAATTTATTTAAGTTTGAATTAATTTAATTCAATTAAAAAATTAAATTTAAGAACGGAAATTTTATTGTACATGTTTTTTAATCCGAGAATTTTCAATATAAATAAGTATAGGAAATTGTTTTAAATAGATGTAAAAATGAAAGAAATAATTGGAGAAGAAAAAATCATTATTATGTTTCTTATTAAATATATTTAATTATTTATCTTCAATTATTTATTTGACTGTATTATATATATAAATATAATTTAAAATATTTAAATATATTTAATATTTATTAAATTGTTAAATAATGGTATAATTGTTTGAAATTTTGTGCAATTTTTTACTCCAACAACTTAGTTTAATTTTTTGATATAATTAATAAAATAAATGCGAAAACAAGAAAATAGCTTTTTTCTCATTTCAATGGACAATAATTCGTCGGTCCTTACGAAAACTATTCCATTTCAATGTTTCCTATGTTAATTTATATGGCAATTTTTGAAATGGAATAGTCTTCGTAAGGAACGTTGAATTAATAATAATCAACGATAATAATAACATTAGTATTTTAAAATGTAATTAACTAAAACTTGAAATTTAAACATTTAATGTAAAAATTTAAAATGATTATGATTTATTTTTGCAGAAAACATGGGCCGCGACAGTCCAGGAGTGCCATTGTTGGATATGCTAGCAGAAGTGGCATCACAAACTCTACACTCGGAGAAAAGTCAAACTGAAAATACACCTAAGAAAGAAAACAAAAAGTGGGAAAGCTGTGAAAAAAAGAACCAGGAATGTTCGTACAATTTGGAACAATTGTTGACGATGCCTGCGACGCAACTTCTCAAACAGTTTACGATATTTCAAAGTGACGAACTAAAACGACAGTATTCTTACACTTGCTCTCTGATACCCGACTGTTGTCAAAAATATACAAGTTTTGCCAGCGAAATTCGCGCCAGGATGTCTATTAAGTCACATATTATCGAGCATTTGGAATTTTTTAAAAGCAACTCGCATTTAAGTATGTTCAATTTTTATTTATTTTTTTGAAATTAATTTTAATGAATTATTTTACAAAAATATTAAATACAATGTATATTAAAAAGATTTGTTTTCATTTTCCATTTTTTTGTTTCAGATACAACATTTATACCTTTATCCTCAAAGCACCGAAAACCGAAAATCTTACCAAGTATAAGAAAAACAAAAAAGGAATTACAAGTAAAAAAACCACAGGAATTATTAAATAAGGAAAACAAGGATGTGCCGGATGGTACGGGAAGTTATTTGCGTAAAATTCTTTCGAACGAAGTGAATTCCACAGAATCGGAAAAGCAGTATGTACAAGAAACAATTGCGAGAGTTCCAGAAACGAGTAACGTAAAACGAGAACCACAGAAGCAGGACACGAAATTTTTGCGCGACCACAGTTATTTCGAGCAAATGAAAGTGGACAATGAGGAAAAAGATGAGATTGTGGATGAGACTCACAACACAATTGTGGATGGAATTGTGGAGGAAAATGTAAGAAATCGTTTAAATGAATCAGAATCAAAAATAAAATACCAAATTAAATTACACGGTAGATTCAAAAACGCGTTTTGTGCACCATTTTTGAGTTTTTAAATATAAATATGAATATTTTATTTTTCACAATTAAAATCAAATAAATATAAAATCAATTTTATATTTAATACTTAACACATTGTGAATTTATTTTATTACTTTTTATTATGTTTTAATGTGAGCTATAGAACATTTTTTAATTTTTATATATCATTATGAAAAATATGTGATCCTATTCAAGTCACTGAACATTCAAATACGATTAAAAATTATAAAATACAGTTACAAACTATTAAGTTTCAAAACTTATACTATTCATTTATTTGAAATGATATATAATGATTTATTATGCATATTCTGTATTTAACATATAATTTAACGTAAAATAATTTTAAAATATAAAAAAATAAAACCTTATTTTCTAACTTTATGCCTTATAGAGACATTTATTAAAGATTGAAGAATCTGAAAGAACAACATTAAAAAGATTGAATTCATTTGATTGGGACCCGTTTTCTTAAGCATTAATAATAAACAGAAAATCTATAATCATATTTTATCTAAAGCCAACTTTAAATAAATCAATTTCATTAATTAATCATTGATAATCTATTTTTATGATGAAAACAGATAATCGCTGATTAGTAATTAAATGTATTATAGTTTGACTCCATAGACAGATATAATTAAGCAACAATGAAGTAAGACAAAAGTCGAGCAATTATCGAAATGATTGGGCTTAGTTACTTAACCGAAATGCAACTAAAAGCCGGTCACATAACCTAACCAAAACTGAATTCCACTGGTTATGCAACACAATATATTTATTTTTAGATCATGTTAATGGTCGTTGAGAGCGACGGCGTTCACGTAAAGGAGCTTCCGTATATCGTACAAAAAGTCGCCCGAGAAGCTCAAGAGGACAAAATCAATCACAACGCAAATCAAGGTACACTTTTTTCATTATCTGCTAAAACAAAAAATACAACGAACAAAAATATCAAATTTATGCAAAATTATTGCTAGGCCAAACATTTAACACATTTTAAGTCGTTTTTTAAAGTTTGTAATTGAAAGAAAATAGAGTTAAATATATTAAAGATAAGAAAAGTATGCATTTTTTAACTTCTTTTCTTTGGCGAAATTACATAATATTGATATTAGAAAATGGTGTAGGGTTTGAGAGTATTTAATTTTTTAAAGTATAATTTAGAATTTGAGTGGATGGAATTAAATATAGATTTTTGGAACTGAAACGAAATGAAAAGAAATGTGAAGAATTGAAATAGTAAAAATAGATTGAGTTTGATTTTTATATCTTCTTCTCTTATGTAACTGTGATATTTTGCTTGAGTTTGGTTTGTTAATAATGTTCATTTTCAAAAGTTATAGCTAAGATCAAAAGTTACGTAAAAGCTTTTTCTAATTCATCCAATGCAAAGTTTCGCAATTCGAATTTTGATATTAGACTAAAAAACTGCAAAGTTAAACGAAGAAAAATTAATGTTCTTAATTTATTTTTTGTACTGTTTTTTACAGTAAATTTAAGTAAAAGTATGGATAAAATTGGCATGGAAAGTGCTCTGCCAACAAAACCAAAAGGCAAAGCCAAATTCATCGGAACGAGTAAAGAAGAGCGTGAGATGGCGTTAGCATTAATAGAGAGGATAAAAAAAAAGGGTAATCCCTCTGGGAGCAATCTGCAGTGTCGAATTTGTGATCCTCCGCGGAGCTTCACGGCTCCGACCACTTTGGTCTCACATTACCGAAGTCACGCGGGTATCAAGCCGTACGAGTGTCGCATTTGTCGGGCCGTATTTACACGAAGACACAGTCTCAAGTATCACATGTTGATTCATCAAAATCAGACGAGATTCACTTGTGCCGACTGTGAAAAAAAGTTTCGACATCCATCACATTTTCGCGAACATCGACGAAGACATACTGGCGAGGCACCGTTTGGCTGCGACGATTGCGGTCAAAGGTACAATTTAGAATTAAAAGCAGGGAATGAAATCGAAACTATTTGAAAATTGAATCTATTTAAATTTGAAAAGTGAAACCGCTTCAATTTTCTTTTTATCATAAAATTTTCAATTTCGAAATACACATAGAGAACATATAGCTCGAATAATTCTGTTTTTTACGAAACTGTACATTCATTTTATTAATTTAAGTTTTAAACTTGACATATTTTGCGTTTTTTAATAAATAAACAATTAAAAAAAATATCTAATTGGTATATAAACACAATCATTATGATTCACTGAGCAGCGTTATTTTTTAAAATAGAGATTTCAAATAAATAAATATATCAGTGGCTCAGAGGAAAAACCTGGTTTTTCTTCTAAATCACAAAAGAAAAACCACACACAGTTTCGGTTTATCAAAAACTGAAACCGTTTACGATATGAAATAAAAACCGAAACCCTTATTTTATTTCGATTTCATTTCCTGATTAAAAGGATAACATAGAAATAATAAAAATGTATTTTTTAATATTATTTTGAATTTTCCAGATTCAAAACACGAAACACTTACAAAAGACACTTAAAAACCCGCCATGGAAAAGTGTTGACAACTTCTGGCGAGTTATTGTGTCTCTCTGAAGAAGACTTTCAAAAAGTTAAGACAAATCGTCGAAAAAAGTCGGAAGTTACAACCGAACCAACGCGAGAAGTTTCAATCGCAACCAATGCAATTATTCAGTATCAGAAGTGTGACGTAGATCAGCAGTCAGAATCAAACGACATGTTCAAGGACGTAACGTGTGACGCTGAAAGTATGAATGAAAATGCTAACAATGTTTGGAATTATTGTGGCTATGAGTCCGCCGGTGAATTCCATATAAACAAGACTGAATTTCTCAAGACTGAAATGTCGGAGGAAATGGATACTAATGTAGTTAAGCAGGCGTTTGATTTTAACGAAGAAGGCAATTTGCAGATTATGCATAGCGATATTTTGTATAACGACGATCCACTTTATAACGTAGATAGTATTAATGAGTACATGGACGTCAATTATGAGGACTTTGTTGTTAAGAAGAATGACGTTGAAGAGGACAAAGATCAAGAGGAAAGTGAAGAAAAGGAAGAACGGGTTCAGCATTTGAATGTGGAAGGAGTTGAGGAAATTCAGGAGGAAAATTGTATTAGAGAATTTGAAGATGGATACTCGGAGTGCATTAAACATTTGGAGGCACAGAATGAAAACATTTCTTACGCCAATGAAAATATCGAGTTTAAACAAACTGAGGAGCATCAGTTACAACGAGAAACACAAGGTATTTTATTTACAATCAAACCTGAAAAAGAGAGAATTGGTTAAGTGAGAAACCTCTCTACGAAAAATCGTTCATAATTTCAAACCTCCTTGAAATTATTTTTTCTCGCACGTGTATCGAAAACACGTCTTTTCTTCCCTCAAAAACGGGACGAAAGTGGCACTTTCTCTCCCTCGGGAAGGAAAGTTTGTATAACTTGAATAAGTGAAACAAAATTTTTTTAACTAGTTACTTTCCATCACTATAGTAAATAGTTACTTTCTATCACTATAGTTACTTTCCATCCCTCAGGAGGGAAAGTGCCACTTTTATCTCACTTTTCGAGAAAGAACCTTTTTTCGATACACTGGTGAGAAAAAATATCGTCCTCAACTAGGGAGAAATTGCCGATTCGACTCGTGTGAGATTTCTTCACTCGCCTTCGGCTCGTGTATCAAACCTCACACTCGTCTAGAATCGGCAACTTTTCTCCCTAGTTGAGGAATATACTATTGTGTATATTTGACTTGGATCAAACAAATGCTAAAAATTTATTACACTTATTGACAAAATATTTTAAACAATCTACGTTTAATATCACGTATGATTTATCACACACTGTTTCATTACGATATCTGATATGGTAAAACATACATATGATGGAAAAATATATAATAAAAAATGGATGTGGTGGAAAATATATGATGGAAATGTATATAATGAACTTGCATGAGATCAACATGTAAAAAGTACTTTTGGGCGTATTTTGGAGTTTTTTTATGATTCTTTTGTCCGGAGATGTTTTGTCTGCGGATCCATAAAATCATGTTATCTATGATACTTTCTTTTCGTGATATTTTTATCCAGAATCTTTTTCAACAAATCGTTTTCATATTTACAATTATATACATTTTGTTTTTATTATTATGATATGTTTTAAATGTATTGATAAATTACATTTAATTATATAATTTGTAAGTAGATTAGTTTTTCAAGCATTAAACCTTTTGTTCAACTATTTTATAAGATTTTTTAATTGTTGTTATTACTTTTTATAGAATATATAATTCCGAAAAAGGAAGAAGCAGTTCAAGTTATGAACACCGAGCCAACAGAGACGTTGCTTAAAGAAGAAAACACAATAACTTTGTCATCGGAGGAAAAAACAGTGAAATTGGCGGCTCCGCAGATTAAGATCTTTAATCAGCAAACAACGCCGACAATACAAATGCTGAAGAAGGGCAAAGTGACGATTTTGGGTAAAGCCGGGCAAATTTTGAATTTGTCACAGAACGGCAAACAAAGCGCCATTTTATTACTAAGCACTGCGGATCCAAAAGTGATGAAGTTCTTGAAGATCAACACGAATGGCGAAGCACTAAAAACCGTCGCTGTTGCTGATAAATGAGAGTATTTGATGAAAATGCATCAATTTTTTTATTTATTGGCCATTCAGATGTGTAATATATATACAGGGTGTAACGTAAATGTATAATACAAATATAACCATCAAACTCCTTGTCAAAAGTTCTGCAAAAGTCATTGTCACAGGTTTAGCCATGGTTGCCACAGTATTGCCCACACTATGGCAAATATTATGGCAAGAGCCACATTCTTTGCCGTACCATGGCTCGTATCATGGCGTATGGCTATAGCATTTGCCGCAGCTTGGAAAATATCGTGGCAACCATGGCTAAACCTGTGGCAATGACCATTTTTGCAGAACTTTTGACAAGGTGTCTGTTGGTTATATTCATGTCATATATTTATGGTACATCCTGTATATGTATATATATATCGAAATACGGTTTTTTGTGAAAAAACTTTTATATGAAATTTAAATTTGTTGTGGAATATTATGGAGTTAATTAATATTTATGTTGAATGTTTGATTTTACTTTGACAGAGAATTCTTAAACTACAAAAAATAACAACAAATTTACAAGAAACCGTTTTTGTAGTTGTCGAGTCAATTTTTTTTTTTAATTTTAATTCAATATAATTTAACCATTAAATATTAGATTAAGGTTTTCTCGTATCGTGATTTAATTTATTTCGTGGCGTATATTTTTAACTAAAAATTGCGTTTCTTCTGTTTTTATTCAGTAAAATGAATAAATATCATTTTTTACGCGACAATCGAAACTATCCGCTCAAATTTCGTCTTCCAGCTGTTTTTTACGAGATGTTTAACTTAATCATAATGCGTGATTTTTTCGATGAGTACAGCAATTCGCCGGTTCCATTAAGTTTCAAACAATTTGAATTGGACATTCCAATTGCTTGCATTTTTGTCAACTTTTGTTTCCAAAAATATCCAAAATTTATTTTATTTATTATTATAATTTTATTTATTATTATTTTTAAAAACGCGAATTGTAAGTCGTTGTTTGAAACACGCAATTTTAATTGTGATATCATTCTATGCTCACTAAAACGCATTTTTACATGTAAGTCGCTTTAAAAAATCACAAAAAGACTGCAAACTATTTTCTAATTAAAAAATCATTCAAGTATGTCGTTCACGATAAAAAAGTATAATATATAATATATTATTAAAATTATAATAACATCGTGATTAAAAACGAATAAAAAACAAAGAAGAAAAAAAAATTGCCAACGAATAAAAGTCATTCGCCATTGGGTATATTTCTATATTTTTGTATCAAATGTTTCGTTAGAAGGATTTATTTTTGTATAATGCACCGGATGCAATAATTTCTCTTTCTCTCTTTGACTTTTAATTATAACTTTATAAAAAATAGAATTAAAAACAACGTAAAAAACTTTATAAAAGATGATCTAAAATAAATGTTTCAAAAAAATCGGGACCATTTTTTTTATTTTAATATTCATTTTGTTAAAATTGTAATATGCTTAAATAATATGAACTGTATTATACAAACTAAATACAATTTAAACATCTGTAAAACTAATGTTTAGATTTAATGTACTTTTGATAACATTTTCTCGCTTCATATATTCATGTGTTTTTTTTTAACTAATGCAATGCAATACTTTTCCAATAAACGTCATTTTTGAATAGCACATCAGTATAATTGAAAGAGACGATAATGTGCCTTAAAAATGAATTTCATTATTTCCTTAAAGCATAATATTACATAAAAGTAAAAAATAGCAAAAAAAAATTAAAAAATTAAAAAAAAAGAAAGAAAAAAAAGTATACGCGATTTTGATTTATAACTTATAACGTTAAGCATAGGTATACATAATCTTTACAACTCTTTCTATAATTAAGATTTAATACGAAGTAATAATTATGATTGTGTAGTTGCCGGCTATAGTAGTTGTATTTTTATACACATTTTGTACTTATATTCAATAAACCCTTTGAAATCACATTTCTTTAAACAAGTTTAATTATTTACTCGATTGATTCATTAAATTTCCTTGCTGATGCATTTATCTTCTTTCCTTTTAGAATTTTGGTTTTCGTATATTTTTAGATCCGTCGAAACTTGACAACAACTATACAGACAAATAAGTAAAACAACCAATACTAAAAGTGGATCTGAAAAAATGGATCATAAAACCAATGAATTGAATTACTTTAAAATATTAAATAAATATGCTAATATACTTCACCTGTAAAAAGTTTTAGAATAAACAAATTTCCAACTTTGGTTCCTCCGAAAAAGTAAAAATTTGACACCGCAGACATGGCCAATAACGGAGTGGCAAAAGCGCAATGCAATCTGCGTTTTGATTGTGGTGTCAAGTAATTTTCAACAAAATGTTTGTACTTCGATGATTTACCAACAACATTTGCAATGTTTTCAATAGTGACTCCAATAAAGTTCAACGTTGACCAAACCAAAATAAACATCTGCACTCCATGCCACATGAAGATAAATGTAAAACACAAAAATGAACCCAAGATTTTTCGGTATTTGAGTTTGTAACTCACAGTGGGTAAGTAAATGTATCTAAAAACAGTTTGTATTAATAAATTAATTTTTGTTATTTAATTTTTGTTTGTTTAAGATTTGAGAAGTGAAATTTACTTCAACAAAAAGTTGTACAATCCAACGTCAAAGTGTTTCCACATATCGGAGTAAAGATGAATGCGACCGATGCATTTTGGAGTTGGTGGGGCTTTGATGTCGTTCATACGTGCCATTTCGCTGTTCAATCCATAAATCACCACGTACTTGTTGAGAAAGTACTGTCCCATGCAATAACCGAAACCATAAAATGCCCAAGAATTCATTTTCGTGAGAAGCTACAAATAATTGTTACTTAATTATTTAAGGTCAAATGTTAACTTGCATTATAGCCCAAGAGATAGCGTCGCAAAAAGCTATTTCATAACAAATTAAACCAATTTTAAGTGAAAATTAAAGCCAAATAAAAACAAAAGCCTTTTTGTCATGCGGTGCTGAAAGTGCAGTTTTTAGAAATCTACAATGCAGTATTTTTAAAAACTGCTTTCGGCTTCCTTGTAATAAAAAGTATCGTTTGCACCATGGGAAAAAACTGACATTCTTTTTCCTGAGCGAAGTTTATACCCGAGGCGAAGCCGAGGGATGTAATCGCAAATTTTATCTCCCTTGGTACAAAATATACTATTTATCTGCTAATCAGACAGCGAGAGCACTGCAGTACTATAAACATGTACATTTATAACAGTATATTATGCATCAAGGACGTACGTGCAAGAGATTGTTATTTTTCGTATTCTTTTGTAGGGAGAGAAACATTTTTTTCAGTCGTGCGCAGCGGAGAAAGCTTCGCTTTCGGTACTCGAGCGCAACTCCGCTGCGCAAGACTGAAAAACGTCGTATCGGCCTCGGGCGCAGTGGCGCCCTCGGATGTAATATACTATTACGCCACACTATGTCGTGAATACACTTTTACCGCTTCTTTAAAAAATTCAGTTTTTTAAAAACTGCATTTTCGGATTCCTTGTAACATTCGGATTCCTTGAAATGACTTTTTTCCCTATCTCGTGACGAAAAATATCGTACACAACATGGGAAATGAAATCGGGAATCCGTTTCCCTCGCGGTTACAAACCTCGCTTTCGGCTCAGCTTAGGAAAACAGATTCCCGATTTCATCTCCCTTGTTGCGTAATGTACTTTTGCGCCATGGAAAAATGGGAGAGAGAAACTCCTTAATGATTACGAAATGATTACGAAAAATCATTGTAATTACGAAAAATCAAGCGTGCGCATGCGCAGCATGCATCCTTGGTGCATAATATACTAATTCTCACTCATGCATCGAAACACACATCTTTTCTCCCTTCAAAAGTGGGAGAAAAGTAGCACTTTCTCTCTCCCGAGAGAGAAAGTTTTTTTCATTTCTTAAATGATGTAATGGAGTTTGCTTTCTCTCCCTAGGACTGGAAAGAAGGGATAGAATGTTATTTTCGTTACTCAGCCATGAAAAACGCACTTTTCACTCCTAGGAGGAAATCGAAAAGTGCGTTTTTTCCTTCCCTCGTAACGAAAAATATAGTTCATACCATGGGAGACAAACAGAAATCCCTTCCTCGTGCGATTACAAACCTCGCCTTCGGCTCGGATTGTAAACTTCGCACGAGGAAGCGAATTTCTGTTTTTGTCTCCCTTGATATGAAATATACTATTTC
>JABFPJ010005510.1:0-12113 GCA_022817425.1 Gryon sp. ZL-2020
GATTTTACAACTTCTTTTTTGTGTAATTTTAGAAAAACCTAATGAGTTAACTGACATTTTTGAGGAAAAACGAGTTAACTGAACATTATTAAGGAATAAACAGTTAACTGTATATGAAAACGTATATATATGAATATTTCAATATAGATTTTGTTTTTTTTTAATATATTTAATGACTCTGTTGTGAAACTGAACTTTTAGATGATGATAATTTTTTGAAAATGAATTTTATCCCCCCTTTTTTTTAACAAAAAGGGTTGAAAATAGGGCAAATTCATACTTGTTTTTCTCAGCCAATTTTCATCCAATTTACTTGAATATTTGAACACATCTTCTTTTAAGCATAATAAAGAAATCTGTAAGACAGAATTTTGAATTTCTTATTTGTTGCAAAGTTATGTTTGTTTGAACGCTAATATGCAAAAAATAGACCATTTTTCTGCTATTTTTATGTATTTTTTATATTCAAACAACCATAACTTTGCAACAAATTAAAAATTCAAAAAGTCGTCTTACAGATTTCTTTACTATGCTTCAGAGAAGATCTGTGCAAATTTTCAAGTAAATCGGATGAAAATTGGCACATTAAATTTTGGGGAATAATAAGTTAACTGACTTTTTTGAGGAAAAACCAGTTAACTGATTTTTTTATTATTCCAATAAATTATGTAGAAAAAATCAAGGTTAAACATGTTTTCTGTACATTATTTGACATAATTAATATTATAAAAACTTAATTTAAAGCTATTATAACGAAATGAGCAAATTTAATTTCGAAACTTTAAAGCTAAATATCTCAAAATTACGAATTAGTCAGTTAACTTGTTTTTCCTCGACGCCACAGATATAATAAGAAGTACATTATCTACCATTTAACCCTTATTGTCAATATAATAGAATTATACCTCATCAACCATATGGTAATAAGTCCTACTTATCCTAATTCCTACAGTTGGTATTACCGATAGCTAAATATCTCTAACTTATCCTAATTCTGACAGTCAGTATTACCGACAGTCAAATATCTCTCATTTATCCCAACTCCGACAGTCAGTATTACCGACAGTCAAATACCTCTCACTTATCCTAACTCCTACAGTCGGTATTACCGACAGCCAAATAATCTTACCTCTAATAAATAATTAATTTAAATAACAATTGATAAACAAATTGAATAACTACTTAAATAATAATTATTTAGAAGTATTATTTTCTTCAGTACCATCAAAAAAGTCTTTTGCATAAATATAAACATAGTCATTTTTCAAACATTTAGTTACGAATGCTTAGTTGCAAAATACCAAATAAGACATTTTTCTATTTATTAATAATTTAGTGTTAACAAATGAATATCTCGTAAAGTTATTTATTTATACAAAAACTAAAAACGGTTCCGGCATCAAAATGCTTATTTGTAAAATACTGTAATAGAAATTTTATAAAAATATTAAAAATTTATATTAACAAATTAATAACTTCGTTAATAATTAACATATTCAAACTGGAATTTTTGCAGGACATTAGGAATGATATTTTGCAAAATTAGAGACATAGTGAATTTTAAAACTTTAATAACTTCTTGTCTAATTTGTTTATAACATTTTCGGTTACAAATTTGTAATTTTTCGTTATTTTGCAAAATTGAAGACATAGTGCACTTTAAAACTTCAATAAATGCTTTCCTAATTAATTTATAATAATTTTGACAATAAATACTTATTATTCTGGTCATTTTACAAAATTAGAAACATAGTTATTTTCTAAATTTACTTTCCTAATTGTTTATAACAAATCGGAACATTGGGCCTTCCTGTGGCAGCCATATTGATAAATTACAAATAATAAATCTCACGCAATCAATTGTTTATCACTTTAATTGTTCCTCCTACTTACCTCTCCAACTGTACCCCTGAAATCCTTACCTTACGTGGGTAACCAACGCACTCAGCTTGAGTCAGTTTCCGTTCAGCAGTCAAACAGTCAAGACCGCTTGGCACGTCTTCTTTTCTTCAAGTCTAAATCAAAGTGACAACTTTATTTCAAAAGTCAGTGCTCAATTCTAATTCAAGTGAAAACGGTTGTTCAAAATCTGTTATTCTTATTTTATTAAAATCAAATTTCATTTAAAATTATAGTGCTAAATTCTAATCCAAGTGACGACGTTATTTCAAAATATATTGTTCTTATTTTATTGAAATATAATTACATCTAATGTTTTTGTTCAAGTGTAATCAAAGTGATAATTTTATTTATTGTTTCTTTCTTTTCATTTAGCCGTGACGTTTTTGGGTACCAGAAAATCTCTAATCGCTTCTATTTTACGATCACCCGGAAGTACTCCCTTCTCGCAAAAACTCGCATTTATCCGGCTGCAAAAATAATCCCGCTTCTCGCAACCTTTTGAATAAACGATCCAATTTGACACCATGCTCCCGCAAAGAACAGGTATATACGACTATTCTTTGGGACTATTCAAACTGGTGATTTGCAAGGCGACACGGATGGCTTTAGAATACTAAAATTTAGCATTTTTTTGACTTGATTATCGATTTCCTTCTCATGTATAGGGGGAAACTGATATTGCTTTGTTTAGATAGTGGATCCCAAGGGTTCACTAGGATTGTAAAACAAGTCTGTGCTTTCAATAATCTTTTTATGGACGTGTTGCATTTCTTCCTCGTTTAAATTACCCAAACGGAGAAGGGGAAGAATTTTGTCGAATCGAGATGATTCATCGACCTGTTCCACATTGTAAGCCGAATCCGGCTTATCTGACTCCGAACTGCTTACAGTGTTGAAGGACATGACTTTGAGTTTTGATAACGTGCGGGTTACCTTTTTATCAGTCGTGTTTATCAAAAATATGTTGGAACTATTAGTTTTAATTGAGACGACACAGTTTCCGTCGTAAATTCTCGATTTTTATTTTAATTTAGGAATGTATGCTTCTGAAAGATCAGTTTCAGTTACTGGAGCCCGAACTTGTGTGTGTCTTCTGGGCTTAAGAGTGGTTTGCAAAGTCTCGAGGAATGACAGGCATTCTTTATGGAAATTTAAGGTTTTGTCTTTATAAGAAATAATGACATTTATATCAGCTAAAAATCTTGATGCCTTCTTCTTCCAGGGTTGGCAGGTTGCAGACAACATGGAATCGAGTAGAAAATTCGTATATGTCTAAAATGACCATGCCGACCGTGTCTTGAGGCGAACCGATAGTTATACTGGAAAAGTGAACAATGTTTTTATCGTTTATGTCGCGAATAGCTTCGAAATTAAGGGACTTCAACCATACGACATTAATACTTGACCCAGAATCAATCATAAAGATGCCAGGGTATTCCAAACCATCCGCGTCAATTTTTTTAGCGGATATTTGGCCTCACGTTCATCACCATCACCACTATGTTCAGAATAATAATCTGACAAGGCGGTTGAAAGAATCCGAGGTGCAGTACTCAATTTACTGTTGATTGCCCCCATTGACTCTTCGACGGGGGCCGGAATTAGTTTTCCGATCTGGAGGGACAAGATTGGGCTTGGTTTTGTGAGCGCCTTTCATCTGATCTTTTGCGCTTTTCACAATCTGAAATTAAATGCCCGGGATTTTTACAATAGCGACAAAATTTAACAACATTGTCGTTGTTAGAACTTGTAACCGCGTTAGAAATATTTTGTGAATCTTGACCGAATTTTTCTGCATTTTTCTTTTTATAACAAATATTTTCGGTGTGGTTTGTCTTATGACAATAAGAGCATATAACGCGACTAGTGTTCACACTATAGCTAGTGGTATATTCTTTTGGCTTGGTACCTTGAACAAGGTCAAGTTCTTGAAGATCGAACTCGACCTATCTTGACAATTCTACTGCAGAACTTAATGACTTTGGATCCGCGGTTGCTACTCGACTCTCTAATTCACGTTTTAATACCCTTAAGAAGCTTTTGATTGCCATATTTTTGTGAGCATGCTCTAAAACTATGGCGGCTGCAGCTGTTTGTTCTGCCTGAGTTCGCTCCTTAAGTCTGGATAAAAGATCCATAACTCGACAACCATAAGCGCTTACAATTTCATTAAAATTTTGTTTTATTGTCTGCTTGTAAGGCTGTAGCGGTCTTGATTTCCCCGGAAAGCTGTCGCAATTCTTTGTAGAACTGCTCCAAATTATTAACATTAATATCCGCCAAAGCAATACTTGCGTTGCAATTTAACTTAGAAAGTTAATAGTTGTGCAAACGTTTTTTCAGGCACAAATATATATAAATATGAAAGTATGTTTGTTTGTTTGTTTGTTCGAGCATCACGCAAAATCTACCGAACCGATTTTGTCTAAATTTTGAGAGGAACTACCTGAAACCCTCAATGAAACCCAAAATGTTGTTTATTTCGATTTAAAACGTTTTAATTTGCATGTAAAACGCCTAAAAAAGCTAAAATAAGCCTGAAAACACGTTTATTTTAACGTTTTGAACAACTTGAGAAAACGAGATTCAAATATCACGAATTTCGAAATTTTGTGTATTTCGATTCGAAACGTTTGAATTTGCTTGTAAAGCGCTTAAAACAGCTAAAATAAGTCTAATAACACGTTTATTTTAACGTTTTGAACAATTTGGAAAAATGAGATTCGACAATCACGAATTCTGAAATTTTTTGTATTTCTTTTCAAAACGTTCAATTTTGAATGTAAAACGCTTAAAAGACCAAAATTAAGCCTAATAACATGTGTATTTTCACGTTTTGCACGATTTGAAAAATTGAGATTCGAAAATCATAAAAATTAAAATTTTTTGTATTTCGATTCAAGTCGATTCAAAACGTAAACGTTTGCATGTAAAACGCTTAAAACAGCTACAATAAGCCTAATGACACGTTTGTTTTAACGTTTTGAACTATTTAGAAAAATGAGATTCGAAAATCATGAAAATTGAAATTTTTTGTATTTCGATTCAAGTCGATTCAAAACAATGCTGCGAGATTAAGGACTGAAGCGGACGGCCCCTTACCACGTGCGTCCGTCCACCGCGGACGAAGCGCCCCTCCACCGCGGTTCAACCGTGGCCCCCCTTCCCCGCCACGGCTATTTTTAGATTCTTATCGCGGACGGCGATTTTAGACAAAATTATATGTAAATGAAAACTTTTAAAGTTTCTAACCATATGCAGCCGTTTGAAGAATATTTTCCGCGCGTAAATTTGAATGTAAGTTGAATTTACGTGCGTCAAACATTCTTCAAAGCGCGTAGTTAGTTCAATTTAAAATGTTAATAGAATATATGCATTTAAAATATCCCTCTTTAATATAATTTCATGCAAATACTTTATGAAACTGATATTAAATAACAATAAAATGTTTATTCAATTTATGCCTCAACATAAAATAAACATACAAAATAAACAAATTTTATATTTTTTAACAAAACATACTTTTAGAACGTGTATTAAATAATAATAAAATGCGAATAAAACTTACGTCTTATACACATTTATTTGTACAGTATATATATGCATTTAAAATATCCCTCTTAAATATAATTTCATGCAAATACTTTATAAAACTGATATTAAATAACAATAAAATGTTCATTAAATTTATGTTTCAACATATAATAAACATACAAAATATACAAATTTAATATTTTTTAACAAAACATACTTTTAGAACGTGTATTAAATAATAATAAAATGCGAATAAAACTTATGTCTCATACAGATATGTATTTGTTTACTCAGTCTTAAGAGTATTTCTTTTATTCAAAGATATACTTGTTAATTTCTAAGAATCGAGATTCAAATTTCCAGAATAAAAACAGAAACAGGCATTCATTATTATATCGTATTTATTTTTGAATTTCAACATAAAATATTACACCCACAATTCAGAGATGGAAAATTAATTTGAATTCGATATAAAATGTTGAAAATACCTAATACATATTATATGTAAAAAATGTGCACATTTTATTATTTTTTATTAATGACATTAGAAACGTAATTTTGATATATTTTTATTTAATACTTATCAAGTTTTAAGCATCGGGATTCGAATTTCGAGAATGAAAACATAAACATGTGGGTGGAAATTATACGACTGGAAGACAGTTCGTATAATTTCCATGTCCATCCAATTATGAATGAAATACAAATTTCATTCAAATAAAACTACGAGTATCACTATCTTTAAATGTAAACAAAGGACATAAGTCTGAATCAAATTTAATGAATTTTATTTTTGAATGTCAATACAAAATACTACACCCACAATTTAGAAATAGTAAATTAATTTGAAGTCATTATATAATGGTGAAAAATACATTATAAGAAAGAAAAATAATTGTTTTAATTAATTATTATTAAATGAATTAACTTAATATAAAATATTCAGTAATTGTAAACAAAATAAATAATTTCTGATGATCATATTGGTTATAAAACGAATTTGAATTGAAATGAAATCTTCATCGTTTAAATGTAACGACAATTACTGTTTTGATCTTTGCTTACTTTTATGTTGATAATTGTGATTTGTAAGTCAGATTGCGTATTACCTTCATAATAGAAGCATCTTATTGTTAAATTCATTTTTCTGTGTTTACCTTATTTAGTTATCACAATTTTTTTCTAATTTTTTAATATTGTTAGAACAGTGAGTTGTGATTTTAATATTTTGATTAAAATAACACAAATGACGTGTCAAAGAAAGTAGGAAGGAAGTATCGTGTTTAAATGACAGGTAAAGTTCTTTTTTATTTTTGAAATTTACATTGTTGTTAGAATATTTTAATAGTTATTATAATATATTATTATCAATATTTGTTTGATAATAAAACTTTATATGCTAAATTTATATTTTTCTTTCTTTCTTGAGTAACGTTTTTTTCATTTTGTTTTCTTTTTTTGATTTTTTGAAATTTTTTAACTTTTTAATTTTTTTATATATAACGGCTACTTCAATGAGCAATTGTCAATATTTTTTGCATGAATGGCTAAGCGACGATCGTTATAAAGCCTGGATTCGTGAAGTTGCAAGTGATAAGAGTTTGTTTTATTGCATTTATTGTGAACAAACTTTTCCATGTAGCGCTTCACAGGTATCTAGGCATGCAGATACAGGAAAACATAGGCGGGCTTTCGAAGATAATGAACTTCCTAAGGATTCGCGCAAAATAAAATTTACGCATAAATGGCTTGAAATTAAGGAATTTAAGCCATGGCTGCGTGAAGTTTTAAATAATCCATTCGTTGTTTATTGTAATATTTGCAATAAAGAATTTGCTTGTGGTTTATCGCAAATTCAAAGGCATCAAAATTCAAAATCTCACATCGAAAATATATCTTTAAACATGCCTAATGTTTCCGCATCATTACCGCTATCCGAAAAAAATAAGGACCAGCAATTGTCATTTGATGAACGTAAAGCATCAGCTGAAATTCGGCTTGTGGCTTTAATTGCTGAACACAACATCTCATATCAATCAGCAAACGTGATCCTTAATTTTGTCAAAGATGTTGGTAAAGATGCAAATGTTTTGCAAAGTATGACGCTCGGTTGCACCAAGTGTTCAAACGTTATAACGAATGTTTTAACACCAATCTGTACTTCACGTACTATAGAAAGTATACATAACACAAAGTTTTCAGTATTTGTTGATGAAACATCCGATATAACGAACGAAAAATGGATGACATTTTTGGTTCGTTACGTAGACCAAAAATCACTTGCGATTAAAACAGAGTTAGTGAAATATATTAAGTTGGACGCGACTGACTCTAGCGCGGATAAATTTATGATGCTTTTAAAAATGAAATGTACCGCAATCAAATTCCTTTCCAAAATATTCTTGCTCTTGCCAGTGATAATGCTTCAGTTATGATTGGCAAGAAATCATCCTTTACAACCAAATTGAAGCAATTTTGCCCAAAGTTGATTGCACTTCCTTGCCCTTGCCATTCCAGTACCTTAATTTCTAGTTCAGCGTGTTCCATCATACCATCTTATTGCGAATACGTTATCCGAAAAATTCCTACTTTTATATACAACTCCCCAAAACGAGCTGCGATATTTAAGTCGTTCCAAGAGTGCTTTAACATCTCCAGCAACAAAATTTCTAAATTTTGTGAAACAAGATGGTTGACACGACAAAAATCAATTGCAACTATTCTCGGAAATTGGGATGTTTTAATCTTCTATTTACGAGAATCAGTTGTAAGCGATAAGACCAAAATTGCAGAAGAAATTCTCATTGAGATGGACAAGCCTGAAATGAAGGCATACTTCTTGTTTTTGAAATACGTACTCGATTATTTTAATAGGTTCAATGCATTATTTCAATCGACGGAAACTAAAATTCACATTCTTCAGATGGAATCGGAAATGCTTTTAAAATACATATTAAATCATTTTCTGAAATCATCATTGTTGAATTATGTGAATCAGATACAAAACATCGATTTGAAATCTCCTGTAAATCAAATAACTTTAGACTTTTTGAGTTATGGAGAAGAATGCAATTATTACCTTAAAAAAATAATCGAGACCGGCAACATCGAAATCGTAAGAACAATTAAGGAAACATGCTTGCAATTTTATATTTTTGCGGCATCAGAAATCATTAATCGATTGCCATTCGATGATGATTTTCTGTTAAATATGAATGTATTTGATCCAAAATTTGCTTTATTCGATTGTGACCGAAAGTCTTCATATCAGAAGATTTCGTTCAATGCGAATAAGATTGGCGGTTTCGATAAAGCCAGTTTAGAAAATGAGTGGTATGAATTGTATTCAGACTATGAATATGACGAAAAAAAACAACTTTTTGCATGCAGTTTTAATCAAATGTGGAAAATCATTTTGTTATCTGCAAATGAAAAAGGAACTGTAAAATATCCAGCAGATGCTGAACGATCGTTTTCCATGTTATCCGACATAAAAACAAAAAAAAAGAAATACCTTGTCCACAGCCAGTGTTAGCGGTTTATGTGTTGTTAAGACAGCTATGAAGGCTAGAGGTGAAACAAGTCAAACTATGGAAACTGACGTAAAAGATTTGCATCTTATGGCTTCACCGAAACTTTATAGAAAGTCAGCAACACATAAAGTCGCAAAGCACAATTTACACGCCTCTTTCGAAGATACGCAATAAGATTGTTATGTTTTTTTCCGATCCCCTGTTTTTATTCTGGAAATTGGAATCTCGATTCTTAGAAATTAACAAGTATTTCTTTGAATAAAAGAAATACTCTTAAGATTGAGTAAACAAATACATATCTGTATGAGACATAAGTTTTATTCATATATATACTGTACAAATAAATGTGTATAAGACATAAGTTTTATTTGCATTTTATTATTATTTAATACACGTTCTAAAAGTATGTTTTGTTGCAAAATATAAAATTTGTTTATTTTGTATGTTTATTTTATGTTGAAGCATAAAATTAATGAACACTTTATTTTTATTTAATATCAGTTTTATAAAGTATTTGCATGAAATTATATTAAAGAGGGATATTTTAAATGCATATATTCTATTAACATTTTAAATTGAACTAACTACGCGCTTTGAAGAATGTTTTACGCGCGTAAATTCAACTTACATTCAAATTTACGCACGGAAAATATTCTTCAAACGGCTGCATTTGGTTAGAAACTTTAAAAGTTTTCATTTGATTCAAAACGTAAAAATTTGCTTGCAAGACGCTTAAAACAGCTAAAATAAGCCTAATAACACGTTTATTCTAACGTTTTGAACGATTTGGAAAAATGAGATTCGAAAATCACGAAATATAAAATTTTTTGTATTTCGATTCAAAACGTTTAAATTTTCATGTAAAACGCTTAAAACAGCTCAAATAAGCCTAATAACACGTTTATCTTAACGTTTTGAACGATATGGAAAAAAGAGATTCGAAAATCACGAAATTGAAATTTTTTGTATTTCGATTCTAATCAATTCGGAACGTTAAAAATAGCATGTAAAATGCTTAAAAGAGCAAAAATAAGCCTAATAACAAGTTCGCTTCAACGTTTTGAACGATTTAAAAAAACGAGATTCAAAAATCACCTATTCTAAAATTTTTTGTATATCGATTCAAAACGTTTATATTTGCATGTAAAATGCTTAAAACCGCTAAAATAAGATTAATAGCATGTTTATTTTAACATTTTGAAATGAATTCGCTCAATAAAAAATAAAATTCGAAAGTCACGAAAATTGAAATTTTTTGTATTTCGATTCAAATCAACTCAAAACGTTAAAATTTGCATTTAAAATGCTTAAAAATGCTGAAATAAGCCTAATAACATGTTTGTTCTAACGTTTTGCACGATTTGAAAAAAAAAAGATTAAAAAATGACGATATTCGAAAATAAGAAATTTCGAAATTTTTTGTATTTCGATTCAAAACCATTGAAATGCATTCTGAAATTTTATGTTTTTCATTAAAAACTTCTAAATTTGCATGTAAAACGCTTGGAAAAGCTAAAGTAAGCCTAATATAAATATTTAATTTAACGTTATGAACGATTTGAAAAAACATGTTTCGAAAATAACGATAATCGAAAATCAAGAATTTCGAAATTTTAAGTATTTCGTTTCAAAACGTTTATATTTGCATGCAAAATGCATTAAACAGCTAAAATAAGCCTAATAATACGTTTATTACAACGGTTTGAACGATTTGGAAAAATGAGATTCGAAAGTCACAAATTCTGATATCTTGTTACACCCCGAAAAATCGCCATTATTTTTTTTAAATATATCTTCAATAAAACAATATGTAAACCTAAAACGTAAAAATATACCAAATGTAATATCATATTTTTCTCAGAAATAACATAAAATATATTTTCAATAATATATATCTTTAAAGCAATTAATTTAGTTACACTCTAAATAAGTTTAAGATACATTATACATGTAACATTATTAAAAGTTTACAAATATAAAACATGCAAAATAAGAAAAAAAAATAAGAAAAATGAAATAATACAAAAAATATAAAATATATAAAAATAAAAATGTATAGATATAAATAATATTAACCCTAGATTCCTAAAATCTTAATACAGATGTAAGTATATATATATATTATATATTTCATATTATACTAATTCTATTTTCAAAATCTCTTAATTAATATTACAAATTTAGAATATTTATATATATATACTAGCTGAAGCCCCGGCTTCGCCCGGGCGAAAGCCTGTGACCCCCTCCCTATGACCTTATATGAGTCCTGACTAAATCCCTGGTTTCACCCGAGATACTTCTATGCATCCTCTAAGGGCTCCATATGACCGCCCTATGGACCCCTCCTATTACCCCTATGATCTGCCTATGAATTCCTTATGGCATACTTATAAGGTATGCATAACCTGTCTAAAGGCATCCCTAAGGCTTCTACCCATGGCCTTCTACCCATCCCTAAATGGCATACCCCTTCCCCCCCCCCCCGAAGTGATGAAACTATGACTTAAAAAATTTTTTTTTTAACATCAAATGTATGTATTGTAAAAATATAAAGCCGACGACACTTTTGTGTCCTAGGGCTATATTCTCTAGAATTTCTTAGACTTGTTTCGATAAATGGGTGTCCTAATAAGGGCCAAAAATGGCCCTGTCAGGACATCCATATTTTCAAATTTGTACAAAACATGTGTATAACGACTATCAAGAATCAAGGTATGGCTACGGCATGGTTACCTTGTCAACGCCCGGTGGGACAATTCACGTTCACCATGACGTAGCTAAACTTGACCTTGATTAGGTTTTGCAGTGAAATACCATTATACAAAATTTCGATCAGGCCATATCAATGCCTGGCGTGACATAAGTGTAATAGGCGGATTCGATAATCAGGATGCCTGGTTGGAACCATTTTCGGCCTTATTGGGGCTATATTTGACCTTCTAAAGACCATATTTGGCTTTAATAAGGCCACAAAAGCTTGACAAATATGGTCTTTATTGGGACCATATTTGTCCTCAATTGGACCATATTTGACCTTATTTAAAACATTGTCTGCGAAGCTCTTGAGAACGTACGCACAACCTCAAAAATAAACTTCAAACCACTTCCTCACAACCCCGAAAACATCCTGAAAACATCCCG
>JABFPJ010005511.1:0-12113 GCA_022817425.1 Gryon sp. ZL-2020
TCGTTGGCTAATTACATTGGCTGAACAATATTGGCGAAACATTGGCATTTAAAGTCAGTAAAATGTTGGCCAAACATAGGCTGCCGATATCATCTACCGACATACGTTCTTTATTGTAACAACGTTGACAACCAATGTGGGCTGACTAACGTTGATTCAATGTTGGCTCAAAGTGGATCATATGTTGGTGCAACGTTGATAGACAATGTCGTTTGCCAATGTTGATAAGATACTGTTACGACTGTAAAGTGGTCTAAATATTGGCAATTTCTGCCTGGGTATAGTCAAGTACATTTGCAAATTTTAATTTATGAATCTTCAATCTTCAATTCTTTGATTTAAACAAAAATAAAATTCTAATAAAGCAATATGCAAAAATTGGTTGTTGGTTGATTCGTTAGTCTTATTAGTTTTGTTAATCTTGCTAGTTTCGTTATACATTCTTAGTTTCATTAGTTCCGATAGTTTTGTTAGTTTCGAAGAAAAATAAAAAACTTGGCGCGAACAATATACGTGTATAAGTTATAGTATATATTTTGTAGCGGTTTATACTGAATTAATATAAAAACGGTTCGCGCCAAGTTTTTTATTTTTCTTCGAAACTAACGAAACTATCGTTAAATAATTTTTGTAATTCCCATCTACTTGATGGAGGCTATACAATGACACAAAATTTATATTAAACATTCATCAGTTACATATAAAATTATTATTTGTATTATATTTTTTGTACTTTCAAATGAATCATGTATAGCATCTACTTCTATTCAAAGATTAAGTATTAATTTATCACTGAGTGATTTTGTAACTGCCAAAAAACGTAAACGAGTTAACCTGCCTAAGACAATAACTAGAAAAAGGAAACTTGACATTTCTACCTGGAAAGACGAGAAAGTAAAAAGGGCACGTAATACGGGTGTCAGTGGAGTGGGCAGGAAAGGAAAACCAATAACTGCTTGAAAAATGGGAGCAGGATGGGGCAAATTTTGTCGGTATAAATGCGAAGAAAAAGTGTCAGTATGCGAAAGAGAAAAAGTTTTTAAAGTATTTTGGTCCTGGCTAATCACGTTCGTCAATGGACTTATATCACACGACTGATAAATAATAAAGTTCCAGTGCAAAAAAAGAACGGAAGTAGCATCTTAAAGCCAAAACCGAAAACGGTTACTCATGAGTACTTTTTACCGACTCTTATGGATAAGAACATAAGAGTATGCAAGTACTTAAAAACTATGTTTTTAAGTACTTAAGTACTTATGTACTTTAGGTATATGAATTTTATGTTTTAGTTTTTGTAATTGATTATTTATATCTAATATTTGCAATTTATATTCTTATTAAGAAATTACTAATTATAAGTATTATCTATCATATTCATATGAAATTTCACGAGAAACTTCCCTAATAACAAAAAATATTTCTGGAACGTTTTATTATATTCTGAGTGTATTTTAATATCCTAAGTATATTCTTGGAATATTTTAAAATATTTTGTGCTATTACGGTTATTATATTTTAATCTTTCTTTTTTTATTTCTATCAATGTGTGGATTATTTTACCATAAAATTAACATGATATTAAATACATTATTAATAAATATAGTGCACTGTATCAATTGTTGACTGGTTCTTAAATAAGTTAGCTTATATTTTAAAATATCTGTAATATAGATCATTGCGACTATGTTAGCAACTTAAACATTTAATTTTGAATCGATGATGTAGTCGACATAGAATAATTTAATCGATTTTTACGTAAATTATGTCAATTAGCATAATTTTCATTTTTCGGTTCTTTAATTCAGATATTTTATTTTTAAGTATTTCTTATTTTTCATTTAATGTAGGTATAAGTCACAAATGGATTGAGACCATTGTCAAGAAAAGGATATCTGAAGCAAGTGGTCTACCCGACACTGATTATCGTGAAAGACATGGTGTTAAGAAAAATAGATTATCTAAACGTGCTGTAAGGTCTGTAAAGGACCATATTAAATCATTTCCCACTGTTGATTCGCACTACTGCAGATCAGATACTCAACGTAAATACCTTGACGAAGGATTGAGCATTTTCTTATGTACAAATTGTACAAAAAAAATGGTGGAACTGCGGTATTTTCATACCGTTTCAGAATCCATGTATAGGAACATTTTCAATACTCATTACAACCTCAGCTTCATTAGGCCAAAAAAAAATAGATCCGTGCAATTTTTGTTTAATTTATTTTTCTTAAATAAAATAAATTCATTGTTGTTTTGCCAGTTTTTTATTGTTATATTATTATTATATTAATAATATTGTTATATTAATAAATCATAAAGAAATTGAAAGAGTGAGAGAAAGTAAGGCAAACATAAATAAATAATAACTAACAAATTTATCAGATGCGAGCAGTAAGAAGTCTTTTCCCATTTGACAGAAGATGAAGGAGTTGAGTTCAACGAAAAGCAAAAGCAGCACCTGGAAAATAAAGAAAAAGTTCGAGAATATTTGAAAAGCGACAAGAAAAAATCAGTATCCGATTCAGTTTATTGTACCGCAATTTTTGATTTTCAAAAAGTCTTATCAACGCCAAAGGTCGAAATTGGCCCGTTATACTATCTTCTCAAATTTGCGGTGGGGAATTTCATCATATACGAATTAGGAAATCATGATGGCATTTGCCATATCTGGAATGAGTCAATTAGCAAAAGAGGATCCAACAAGATTGCGTCCATGATTTACTCATATATTAATGAGAAAGCAAAGGCCGGTGTGACAGATTTTGTTTTTTATAGTGACAGCTTTGGCGGCAAAATCGCAATAAGAACATACTCAGTATGTTCCTACAAGCAGCAAATTATTTACAAGTCAACATTACACATCGGTAATATCTTCATTTATGATTTCCTTCATATAACAGATTTATTATATTAGTATTATTATTATTAGTAATAGAATATGTTTAGTTTTTCATTTTGATACATAATTTCTAGATTTTTGGAGCCAGGTCACACCTGGGGCGAGGTTGACTCCATCCACGCGAGCATAGAAAATCATTGCCGCCATAAGTCGATTTTTACGCAGGAGCAATGGTGCAAACAAATTAAGCAAGCGCGAAAAAGTAACCCTTATAAAGTCTTAGAGATACAAGGTATTGACATAAAGAATTACTCCGGTCTCGCAACTTTATTTAATTGGGGTGGGGCGAAAATTTCGAAACTTAAAGATATTGAAGTTACTGCAGACAATAAAGAAATATTCATAAAATATTGTCGTTGCGATGAATACCCAGAAGTGGTAACGATTCTTTAGTAGACAACAACATATGATGCCGTGCGGACATATGATTTACCTTCTTGTTATACAGAGCCACTTCCAAAAAATAATAATAAGAAAAAAAAAAATTTTGAAACCATGCAAAGGAAGAAATTAATTCCAACTGAGTTTCAGGATTTTTTTAATCTAGCATAACTATTGTTATTCTATTATTTTATTAATCTATTCTATTTTCACTTTTATTTGTTATTTGTAATAAATGATCAGTAAAAACATAATGATTGTGTTGCGGAAGCTTCATGTTGATTTATGAAACAAAAATTTTTGAATCGATATTCAACACTTGAATTTGTATTACAAAAAAAAATTATACATTTGTTAATTAAATTAAAAAAGTAAGGTCTATAAATAGATATATAATTTATAACTAAATTGAAAATTGTTTTATTTAACATTTTTCCTTTTTTGATTTGTCTGACAGACATTAAAAATACTGACAAGACACTTTTTTTGTTCATTCTCTTTGGAGGTGATACTATATATATAAAACACGTACATATAATAATAAATAATATTGTATAACCAGAAAACTGTGTAAACAAATCCTTCTTTTATTAAGAAAGCGAAAAAATATATTGAAATATATGAATATATCATTTTACAACAAAAAGTTATGAAATATCCCCTTTTACAACGAAAGTTTGCAATATCACCTTTCACGAGAAAATATTTGGATATCACCTTTTACAAGGAAAGCTTGACATTTCCCCTTCTACGTGAAAATATTGAGATATTCCCTTTTTACAACTAAAATTTGAGGTAACCCCCTTTGTTCAAAAAATCTGAGATATCCCCTTATGTACAAACAATTTGAGATATTCCCTTATGTACAAACGATTTGAGATATTCCCTTATGTGCAAAAAATCTGAGATGTCCTCTTTTACCTAAGAAGCGTCGAATTATTATCGCTGAAAGAAGATTCGAATTAATTACTCGCTATTATTTCTTATTAATTATTAAAATATCGCTTTTTATTTGTCCCGTTTCAAGGTCCCCCCCCCCAGTTGATCTTCTTCCGAATGTTTAAAAGTAGTTACCACGTTACTATATATAATAAATAGTATTTTTGTAATTATAAAAAATATACACGGACAATGAATTTAATATAACATAAAGTCTCAGCTTACTTTATTAGTGCTGCCTTTCTCGTGCGCCATTCACTTCGCCTAGCTCCGTCCTTCTTCCTACTGTTGCCGTTTTCGTAGTCTCACTTCTCCGCTTCCTTTCACGCGCGCACTTTTTGGGGCACTTCTGGGGCGGTCTTTGGGGTAGTTTTGGGAGGGTGGTACCATTTTGGGGTTTCAGGGGGTTTAGGGACTCAATTTTCACTTGCTTACTCTATGAAGTGGGAGGGACTCGAACTCACAAATTACTTTTCTTGAGAAAAAGAACTTTCGGTCACACTCCTGTCCTTTTCTCGAAACGCAAACTGGGCTTTAAAATTTAAAGCCCACCGGTCTTTTCAAAATTCGTTATCACTTTGTACGCTAACGGGACGTGCCGGGGCATCTAGTGGCTCCCGAATCACGGCGACATGTCAATGACACATTGACAGTCCGCTCGATCGATAAGTTAGTTCGCGGACCCATAACCACTTGGTTACAAATGCCCTTCTCCTAAGCGTTTCAACACCGTTTGAAAGGGCGTCGGCAGCCAGCCTACGACGGTCTCGGCTTCTTCTAGGCCTCCTCGGTCTTCTGGCATCCCCATCTCTCTGGCGTTGTGGTGAGCGCCGGCACGGCGCCTCCCTCGGTCGGTGGGTGCTCGGCCGTTTGATCCTGATCACCAGGTCCGTTGCACCTGGGCCCGCGGGAATAGTGATCTGGCTTCCTCCAGTCTGAATCACTAAATCCAAGGCTACGGCCTCCCACCTCTTCCTCGTCGGCTCCTCCCTCGTCAGGTGGCGTGGGCGAATGGTGCGGTCTTGGATACCGCGGTGCCTCGGGTTGCCTGGCTCTCCTCTTGTCTGCTGCCCACCTCGATTCGCCTGCTTAGGAGGTTTAACTTCAGGTTCTCCTTGACCTGAGGTTCTACCTCGGCGGCGATGCTTCTGCCCGTCCCGCCTCTTCCGTCTTCCAGTCGTCTTCTTCCTCTTGACTACTGGAAGGGGCTGATGTGCGGGCGGTGTGGGCCCCAGGTCCTTGGTTACCTGGTTGGGCCTTCCTGGGGCGACCTCTTCGCCGGGTGCCGGAATGGCAACCACTTGGGACGCCGGATCTTGGTCCGCAGATCCGTGATTCGGTTCTGAGCCCTCATCCAGTTGTCCGAGGTCGTTTCCGACGGCCTTGGCGGGCGATACAGCTACTGGACAGGCTAGATGATCCTGGTCTCCGGCGGCGGAACTGGGCTGGCCACAGGAGCTTCCTGTGGTGTTGGTTGAAACTCCTGAGGTCGAATCTCCGGGTGGTCCTTTTTGAACGCAGACTTCGCACAAGATGAGGGATCCGGAGAATAATAGGGCTTGAGCTGGGTGACATGAACTTTCCGTATGGCTTTGCCGTGCTCGTCTACTAGATCATACACAAGGGGTCATCGTACCTTTTGAATTGTATATAGACCCTTAAAACAAGGAAACAGTTTTGAAGCCATATATTGGGCCTATCTGATAAGTGTGTTCCCTTACTGACTTGTTGTAATCCGCCTCGTACTTGTCAGCAGCACGGCTTAAGTGGACCTTGACGAGGTTTTGCAACTTTGCTAACTGGCGCACTCTGGTTTCCCATTGTTAGGGGATTTGTGGAATTACCTCAGGTGGTCCTTCCAACTTCTCCTTCAGGGGATTAGGTTCGCGCAATTATCTTCTAAGGTTTAGAAAGGCTGGCGTAATCTTCGTTCCTGAGTGGACTGATGTATTGATGGCGAATTGGAATTCGTCCAGCAATTTATCCCAAGTGCTGGAGGTATGACATCAGCATTCCCTTGATAACCTGGTTGGATCGTTCAGTGGGGTTGACTTGAGGCCAATAAGTAGGGGTGGTAAATTGCATGGCACCGACCTCGGACAGAAAATCCTTCATGGCTCTATTTGCAAATTCTGTGCCGTTGTTGGTGAGTACCACCCGCGGTACTCCCCATCGGTAAACGATCCTGGTCTTCAAAGCTGCTATGATGTTCCTGGCATTTGCTTTCCGCAGTGGAAATATCTCGACCCATTTGGTAAACAAATCCTGGAACACCAAAATGTATTGATGACCATGCAGACTTGTTGGATAAGGACCCATAATGTCGGTCGAAACCATCTGCTAGGGTTGCTCCCATATACACATATTCCCTACGACCTAGCAGTCCTGGTGGTTTCGACCGGGGTACTTTACAAGCCTGACAGGTCAGAAATCTTTGGATGAAATTGACTGTATCCGCGTAAAATCCTGACCAATAATATAGGAGAGATAGTCTGCGGAAAGTCTTATTCGTTCCCGGATTCACTGCGGTGGGTACTTCGTGGGCTTGCTTCAAAGCGGCTGCACGTGATTCTTGAGGTAGAACCAGTTTTCACATATACAGGTCGGGCATAAGAGATCAATTATCTCGATGTCGTATCCCATGAGTTCCATAGACCAGCGTGCCAATCGGTCAGTCGGGTTCTTCAGTGTCTGCAACCAGCGCAAACTGCTGTGATATGTTATTACTTAAAAGTAATAACCTTCCAAGTAAGGGCGGAGTTTTCAAATTTCCCAGATCACGGCTAAGCATTCGCGCTGGTTGTCGTATATTTTGTATCAATATCAGACTAGACCCGACTGGCATACGCTATCACTCTTTCGACGCCATCCTGTTCTTGTGAAAGGACAACTCAAGTCCCTGTGGCGCTGGCGTCGGTCTGAAGAGTGAATACCTTGGTGAAATCTGGAAAGGCCAGAGTAGGTGGAGATGTCAGTTTCTCCTTTAATTCATTAACGGCTTTCTCTTGTTCTTCCCCCCATTTCCATCGATGACCCTTTTTCAGAAGCTAGTAGAGGGGCGCCGATATTGTAGAATAGGTGGGAATGTACCGATGATACCAAGAGGTCATTCCTAAGAATCTTCTCAGCTGGTGCACGGTCCGAGGCGTCGGGAAGTCTCTTACTGGTGCAGTCTTCTCGGGATCTACTCGACATCCTTGTTCGTCGACAATAAATCCAAGATACTTGACGCTCAAACGACAAAATTCGCTCTTTTCTCGGTTTAGCGTCAAGTTTGCTGCGCGAATCTTTTGCAGCACTCTCTCTAACCAGTAGAGGTGCTCGCCAAAGGACTCACTGACAATGATGATGTCGTCCAGATACACGAACACGTGTGGGGCCAGCTCTGGATCAACTATCTTGTCAGCCAGCTTTTGAAAGACTCCTGGTGCGCCAGACAAGCCGTAAGGCATACGGTTGAAATGGTAAAGGCCTTTTCCAGGTACAGCATAAGTAGTATATTCCTTGGATTCCGGCGAAATCTCGATTTGGAAATAAGCTTGGCTGAAGTCCAACGTCGGAATGTATTTGATGGCTCTCAATTGGTCCAAGTCCATATTTCAACCATATTTGGTAATGGATATGCATTGGTCTTGGATATTTTATTGAGCTCCCTGAAGTTAATGGAAGCTAGACTCCATTTGGCAGAAGGATCCCTGGTGAGATTCCTGATGGATCTCGACTGAATTTGGCCTTCAGGACCTCTGGGGCACGATTTTCGACATAAGTCCGGCCGGACCCAGTGTCGAAAAGTACCCTTACCTTGATACCATTGATCTGCAGCTTCAGGTACAGGCGTAGGTTCGTCATTTCCGCATTCCTGGGGCAAAACACCATCGTGGATAGATTCAAGGTTTTCTGGGGCTGGCTTTCTTTCGCACGAGTAACGCTCGGAATTATCGACCAGCTGATCGACTGCGATCAACATAAGGCGCTAAAATCTACGTCACTAAATTAAGTATCGAGCCTTCCGCAACACCAAGACAGGAGTGCCAACTGCAGGATGAACACGAACAAATTCTGTGAATGTAAGTGCGTCGTGAAGGATGATACGAAATGCGTGAAATGTCTACGTCCTTATCATTCAAAGTGTTTGCCTAATAGATGGGTTCAGGATGATAAGAGTGGAGAAATTATTGAATGTAACATATGTATGAGAGAGACAAAAGCAAAAAAAGTATGAAAAGAAAAAAGACAGAAAGTGATAATATAGATTTAGATATTCAATTGACCGAAAGAAACATGGATTATTTTAATGACAAATTTTTGAATTTAAAAACTTTTTTAGAAAAAATTATTGAAGAAAAAACAGAGGAATTGAGAAAAGAAATAACTGATTTAAAAAAAGAAATTGAAGAATATAAAAACGGACAATTGAAAGATTCGACAAATTTGATTGATATATTCTAAAATAATTAAAAAAACAAATATAAACAAAGACAATTATAATCCTTTAATTTAAAAACAAAAGACAAATCAAAAGAACATAATATAATTAACAAAATAAAACAAAAAGTTGACATTGCAAAATTGGAAATTGATATTAACAAAATGACAAAAAGTAAAAACTGAACATCGACAACAAAATGTAATGACGATAAAAAACAAAAATGTTTGAAGGACGAAATCGCGAGAAAAATGAATGACGAGATTTAAATTATCGAACCGACTGCGAGGTATAACCTCAAAATTGTCGGAATCGATAATGACATTGAAGACAGAACAGATGACGAAATTTCAAACATGATTTTTAAACAGAATGACATTTTAAACAAAAACGCGACTATCAAAATTAAAAAACGAATTAACTTAAACAAAAATGGATGGACGATAATTTTGGACATTGACTTCGTGGCACATCAACACTTTTTAAAGCAAGGAATTCTGTATTTAGGCTGGAAAAGGTGTAAAATCTATAAATTCTATCTAAAGTATCTTCTTCTATAAATATAAGAAGATACTTTAATTGTTGGGGATACGGGCACACGCAGTCAACATGCAAAAAAGAAAAATTTTGTAAACATTGTGCCGAAAAACATGACAGCAAAGAATGCTCAAACATTGACCAAATAAGAAAATGTGTAAATTGTGTAAATCAAAAAAAGAAATTTAATTTAATTGACCTAGAAACAAACCACGAGGCAACAGACTGGAACTGTCCTCACTATTTACGAGTTTAAAAAAAATTGAAAATGCTCATTAGCAACTAACGAGAAATAATTTTAATAATAATAATAATAATAATAATTGTAAATATTTTAAAATTGTAAATACTGCCACTTTATATTTTAAATTTGACTAAATTGAAAATTATTTGTTAAATAATAACAATATAACGATATAACGATATCTTGGAATTGTCGAGAAAAGCACTAAAGATCGCCGATAATTAATTAAAAATAAAAAATTTTGATTTAATAAGATGCGACACAACTAGCAGTTTCACCGGTGGTGTCACTGTTTACATCCGTCGTTCGGTCAAGTATCGGGTGTTATTCTCGAATCAGTCCGAACGAAACTATTGGTGTCTCGGGATACATGTTTTGACAAGTTTCTATAAGGATAACATATTGTTTTTGTATCATTCCCCAAGTAGTTCTGACGCGAATTTTATTAACTTTTTAGAACAAATAATTGACGAGTTAAATAAAAAAGATAATCTGATAGTGGCGGGTAACTTCAATATTGACATGTTAAGACGTAGCTACTATGCAGAAAAAGTAGAAAATATTTTTTTAACACAGGGAATGATACAAACAATTAAACAAGAAACAAGAATTACATCTACTTCTAAAACCCTTATAGATCTTGTTTTTGCAAGCATGAATCTGGACACTGCAGTTGAAGAGACTGTTTCTGGTCATGCCTGGATATCGATAAAATTTAAAACAAAAGACTTAAATGATAAACTTAAAATTAAAAAACGTAATTTTAAACATTTTATTCATATATTGTTTGTAAATAGTTTACGAAATAATTTTGTAAATAGTGCCCCTGTAAATAATCCCCCTGTGAATAGTACCTTTTTAAATGAGAATGACAATACTGTGAATAATAATTTTAACCAAAATGACAACTTAAATTTAAAGGCTAACAAATTAATTTATTCAATTTCTAAAACTCTGGACGAAATGGCGCCAGTAACAGAATTTACGGTAAATAAAACCGATAAAAAATGGTTCACACAAGAAGTAAAAAGTCAACTTAAAACTAGAGACAGATTATTTCAAATGTATAAGGGCACAAACGATATCAACTACTGGACTCAATATAAAATTGAAAGAAATAAGGCTATTAAATTAATTCGTTTGACAAAAAAAAATTATTTCGAAAGTGAAATAGAAGAAACAAAAAATGACCCTAACAAAATGTTCAAAACGATTAAATCTCTTTTGAGAAATGACAAGTCAATGGACACTAATTTTAAAAATATTAAATTTGATGATGACGAAGCAGAAACAAGAAATGACAAAGAACTAGCTGATAAATTTAATAATTTCTTTCTTGACATTATTGAAAATATAATTTTAAATAATGATGTAAATATAGAACAAAATAATTTACTTAATTTATTGAGCTTTGACTGTCACAATTATTTTGAAACTTAGACGAAAAATCAACTTAAACGAATTGTATAAAATAATTTATAATTTAGATTCAAATAAAGGGTCATTAGATGGCATTAATAAAGAAGTAGTAATGTATGTTTACGAGTCCATAGGTGATGAGTTTGTAGATACCTTGAATCATATACTGTTTAGCGGGGTCTTCCCTGAAAAATGGAAAATATCATCTCTAACACCGATTAGAAAAATTAATAACTCAAACAATACATGCGACTTTCGGCCAATTAATCAACTACCGACGTTTGAAAAAATTTTAGAATTGATAGTTAAAAAACAAATGATAAATTTTATAGATAACAATGACATTTTAATAAAAGAACAATCAGGCTTCCGCAGTAAATACTCTTGTGAAACTGCCTTACAGATAGTGTTAGATGGATGCTAAACGAGTATCAGTGAAAAAAAATATGTAGGAGTTATATTTATTGATTACTAGCTGAAGCTCCCGCTTCGCCCGGTCTAAATCCTGTGAACTCTTCCCTATGACCATGTGTGAGACCTGACTATATCCTTAGTTACACCCGAGATACTTCTATGGACTCTCTATGGGCTCCCCATGACCGCCCTATTAACCCCTATCATATGCCTATGACTTTTTTATCGCATCCCTATAACCCCCCGCCCCCAAGTGATGAAGCTATGAAGTTGAGGAAATTTTTTCCCTCAACATCAAATGTATTTATCGCAGAAGTATATATAAGGATTAAGACACTTCTTTTGCCAAGGGCTATATTCTCTCAAAAATTGGTATAAATCGGTTTGGTAGACTTTCCGTGATGCTCATACAAAGAAGCAAAGAAACAAACAAATAAACAAACAAACAAACAAACAAACATTCATACATTCATATTTGTATATTAGTAGGATACTCCTATGGACCCTTTATGTAGGACCGTGTGTGAAAAGTCTGAAAATTCTTAAAATGATTATGAAAAATTTTTGAAGTAACTATTAACATTGTCTGAGTACCTCTTGAGAACCTTCACACAACCTCGAAAACAAATTTCAAACAACTTCCTGAAAACCAAAATTGGGACCACAATTGGCCTTAAGAGGAACGAATCTGGCTTTAATAAGCCAAATTCGTTCACACCTAAAATAGGAAAAAGCTTAACGAATATGGCCCTTATTGAAACCATATTTGGCCTTAATGTGACCATATTTGACCTTATTTTTAACATTGTCTGAGAACCTCTTGAGAACCTTCGCACAACTTCGAAAACAAA
>JABFPJ010005512.1:0-12112 GCA_022817425.1 Gryon sp. ZL-2020
TTGTATGGCAGGCTGGATATTTTTCTGTGTTTTCTTAAAATAAACAATATTAGTTTTTATTTATTGGGCAACATAATGATCAACATTGAACGTTATTTAAATTAATTACTAACCAAAAGAAATCGGCAAGACCATTTAGTTAATTTAATTATATTTATACTAAATATTTATATAGTAATAATAATGTTTTTTTAACAAAAAAACATATCCAGCCTGTTAATATTTATAATGAACAAAATAATTGAAGTGAATGACAAATAATGTCTATTAACAGTTGGCTCGCCAATGGCATATGCCTGTTTCAGAGCTATACAAATCTTAATGTAACAAAGTTTATTTTATAAACACTTATTTAATAAATGTTTTCATAATTGTTAAAACATATAATATAATAAAAATAATAAATATTAAAGAATCATTTGTAATTACCGATTAAAGTGATTTATTTTTAACCATTGGCCCAACAATGGTCCAAGCTCGTAAGCCAAGCAACAGATTAAAAGGACATTTCGTGCTTTATATTTTCGAAGACATCATAGTCGAGTGGATAGAGCACGAGACCAGTAGCCTGAGATACTGACGTTCAATTCCTAGGATCGGAGGATCTTTTAAATAACTAAATAACTTTCGAAACATAATTTTAAAACATAAAATTGATGTTAGAAATAACATGACTGAAATAAACAAACAAAATATAAATACTAAAAAAATATTTTTTGTTATAAAATTCATTTAAAAAAGGTCATTGGTCAGAATCATTGGTCCATGCTTGGGCCATAATCGTCAACGACAATTGGGCACCAACAATGGGCCAATGAACATTGGTGTTTCATTTCAAAGCAGTGCCAACATTGAAAATCGATGGTCGGCCGATGATCGTCAGTCTTGTGCCAATCGTGGGCCGATTGTTAATTTCTCTTTGGGATACTATATTTTCAAGTATATTTATAACATAATGACTCAAACAATATAACACAGTAAGCTCTTTTTCTCATACAGTATGGTAAAAGTAGCTGGACGAATCAATTTTACAATACTGTATCATAAAATGTATGGCTTTCATATTTAATGTGAGTATTAACTAAATAAGACGGTCAAGATGCTTTGGATGATACGTCGACGTTCTAGGTGGCGCACGAGCGGACGCATCAGCTGATACTTCAAGCTAAGCAACAGCAGCAATGGACAGTACATAGATGGGTGACCGTTATATTATGTAATATATAATGATATTAGGGTATAATTTTTAATAACGTAAAAAATATAATAATAATTTAGAGACACTATGGTAAACTTTATTATATTTGAATTTTATCCCCACTTTCTTAGACAGTATAGTAAAAATATATCGAGATTGTAAGAATTTTTATCGCAATTTTACCCGACGTGTATAATTATTGATTCAGTTGATTCAACTAAAAAAACTTTTTTATTATTTATGGAGTTGAATTTGGTGATTAAATTTTTTCCAATGTAGTCAGGACTCATAGCCGGTCATAGGGAAGGGATTATATAATTTCGAAATATATGCAAAAACATGCATGAATATGTGCATATATATGTTTCGACGAAGTTAATTAAAATAAAAGTTTTAAATTACATAAGAATATGATCGCAAAATATACACTCACAGAAAGGATTACTTATAACAAATAAGAATTAGAGTTAAAACAACTAAACTTTATTAATTTTGAATAAATATTTCGTTAAAAGAAATAAAATTTCTTTTAACTTTTCTCTTTCTCTGAGTGTATACAAACATATATTTGAAATATATTTTTACATATATTTCATAGTCAATGCATACGATTTAAGTTTGGCAAGAAAATAATAGTTTCCCAACAACTTTGTTATTCAAGAAATTGAATAAAATCGTTCAATTAAATTATGCAATTATCATCTCTGCTATCAGATGTCTCAAATTCAGATAAATCTCTGCGATTGAAATATCAGCTTTCTGGAATTATATATTGAAGGTTCAAGTTATCCTTGGCTTCCTAAAGTAACGAAAATTTATGATAGGTTTGAAAATAAGTTATGGTCGATTTCTCTGTATTATCGTATGTCCTACACGCTGGCGATGGCAAATTCGAAGCGGATTTGTATCGCAAAGTTTCATAAGCAAAATCTCGCGCGATACAGTGCGCACGGGGCATTGACTTTTAACGAACGAAAGGCGGATCGAAAGCGCCTAGCGAGAAGAACTGAAAACACGCTCGGACGTTTCGATATTACGCGCCAGTCGTCGTTATAAGGTCAATCTGGCGGCGGATGTTGTTTGCACAAATAAGTCAATATATACACACATACAAGACACTGGATACTTCAAAACTTTCATATGAGTTTACAACAGCCACCACTTTTTTTCAATTTTTTCCCAACATTTTGTGAACTATTTTTTGTGTTGCGGTTATACAATGAAAACAGTTTTTACAGATAATATTTTAATATTCTGGAGTCTAACAACACACATTTTTTTTATAAATTTGCAAAACTCGATAAATTCGAATTTGCGTTTCAATTAACGTATATACTAAACTTTGTTATTAGATTTTATTTAAAAAATGTTTAGTTTTATATCGTGTAGCAGGAAAATATAGAGGATTGAAAAAATAATAATTACATATGTTTACTGCAAAACTTTCATTATTTCTGTAATTTGACAACAAACGTATTAAAAGATAATTGGACACTGGAATATAATTATTACATTGCCAGTGTGTTTCAATTTATTTATTACATCGGCTATTTCAATACTGTATAATATCTACTTTTAAACTGCTATAATGCATTTTGACATTACTACGAACAAAAAAAAAAAAAAAATGCAGCGACAAAGTATCTTTATTTTTAAATAATTGTTTCTTTTTAATCGTAATAAAATTTAGCCGTTGATTTTTAACATCGAATTCACATTGTTTCGTTTTGTGAGTTTTGTGCTTATTATCGAGATCAGAATGCACATTTTTAACATAATATACTGACTGAATATTAAAAAAAAAGAAATTAATCACGTTTATTATTTCAGTTTTTATCGTCTTTGTTTTACAACATTTATATTTTAATTTTCAGTAAAAATTCATGAAATTCTTTGTTTTTTATTCGTTTGTTTATCCTTATTAATATTATTCTTTTATTGTATTAGTATTATAAACAAAAAAGTCTTGCCGTACAAATGAAATGTGCTATAGAAAATGATTTTCTTGTACATTCTTGTTTCATTTCAATTAAATTATTACCAAACAATCAACATGTTTGATTTTCGTGTTTTAAGTATTACGTGTAACTATTTTTACTATTATGAACGGCATACATGATTAGAATAATCGAAAACATTATTAACATTAAGTTATATATAATATCACTAAAATTTATATTCTAATCTCCCATTAAGAGACACGGTAGTTTTTCTGGTTAACATTACCGTGACCATAACATTTATTTCTATAGAGAAATAATTAATAATGAATTAGAATAGTGAAAATCTGTCTAGAATACGTGTTGTTGAGTTTTTGTTCTGAATATAACTATATAAAAGCATAAACTCCTCATCACTCGAAAGTGATTCAAACTTTTACATAAAGAATTTTCAATAAAAATTCTTGATTAATAAAAGTTTTTAACTTTAAAGTTTGTAGAGTATTGAGCTTCTTGCAAAAAGGGCTCAAATGCACTTCAACGGAATCAATCATTCGACGTTAAGACATAAAAACACATTTCATGAACATCTAAAGACGCTTGAATTGAAGTTGTTTTCTGGATAGTGTCAACTATAAATCTAAGAGCTAGACCGATAAAACTTTACTATCATAAAATTTTAATTACGATCGCCAAATACGTTTTAACGCTGTCCAGAATGATCACGTACACATATAAATGCATACACATACTTGCACATATGTTACGAAAGAGTCAGGCTAACATTACTTGTCTCCGATGAGTTGGCACCGCGCGAGCAAAGTGAATACGTGTTCGGGATACTAACTCCATTAAAATCTATCTACCGAGCGCGTAACGCGAAATTTAACAATTTCCTTGGTATCCCGCCGGGTATCTGCAGGATTCCTCGTAAATCTCGAAACGATGATACCCAAGATTGGCCTTGATTGGCATTCAGAATCCCCCTCTCGGGAAACGCATTCTTCGTGGCCTTGCGCAAACGTGCACAAACATGCCTCCTATTACTTTACAATATTTCACTGAGCTGGAGTTACATTTAACACTACATGGATAATTTTATTTTCTAATAATAATAAAACAGTTTAATTGATTACTTGATTCTGAATAGACTCACTAAAGAAAGAAAATATATTTCAAAATATTACGCAAAGCGTAAATAAATATTTTACTTTTATTTGTAAAAACTCATTTCATTAACCCATTTTGCGCCGTTGATGCGTTTACGCAACATTCGAAATTTCCGTTTTTTGAAATTAATTTGATTCAAAAATACAAATATTTTTTCCAATGAGACTAATAGGTAGAATACAACTCAATATATATTCTTGCAAGATTTTTTAATTTTTATAAATAAATACAATTGTTATTGCAAAAAAAATGAAAAATATTTTATGGCAAAATTTTGTAGATTTTGACATGTAGAACACTAATCCACAAAAAAGTTACCAGAAAGTTAACTCCTTTTATATGCGGCGCTTAATGGGTTAAAAAAATGTTAAGTAAAGTTAATGTCAGTTAGATTATAGAATGCAATAGAATTAACATTCCTTATTTTTCTCTTATTTTTTTTATAATAGTTTTTACATAAGTAACTCTCCCCTACATATTTTGATATATATATTTTTTCCGTGCGAGCTCCGCACACAAATTAGAGCTCCATCCTATAATTTCTTAAACAATCACTGTATATGCGACTGCAACTTTAGTAACTCTAACATCGGCGATTATCACACTTTCTGTATACAAAAAGTGTGATAACCGCCAGAGTGATATTTTTTTATTAAAAAGTGAATTCTTTAAAAACGTGCATGTACACTTTTTTGACGTTAGAGTAAGTAAGTAAGGACACGAACTATCACTTCGAATGAGTATATTTGCATTTTTAGAGCCTTTTTTACGTATTTAAATTTACAGAATAAAATTCATTTTACAAGAAATTTCAGCCTATTATGATCGACAAAAAACCATTTTTATCTAAAAAATTTAAAAATGACATATTTTTTCAAATTTTGCATTCAAATAATTTTTTACAAAATATATTGTTATCAAGCAATATATCCATAAAATATCCAAAAAAAATCAATCATTTTTTTTGGAATTGAATTTTGGGGTATAAATAAAATATTTTCAGCTTTAATTTGAAAACAAAACTACAGAATTCGTTTCAATGGAAATTCACAAAGTAAACCCATCTGTAATTGTTATTTCTTTAATACTAGAGGTGGCTCTTATTTTCGTGCGGAGTATATAAATATTAGGTACTTTGAAAAAGTAATGCAGTAATTCGAATTTAAAAGATACAAAAACCAACTTCTAACGATGTATATCATTCTTACACTACACTTTCCCTGTAAAATCAAATTCTACTTATGATTGCTGACATTGCACGTTTTTAGAATTATAATTTGATACATACTAAAAAACATTAAATTTAAATAAATTGTAGAGTGTCAAGAGTATGTGTTAAGAGTTTCAGATTAAAAATACCTTAACTTTTCTTATAGATTTTTCATAGTTTTTTTTTCTCATTGAAAAATGCTGAAAAATGCACTTAAGCATGGTCCAATCATTATGAGATCGATTAATACAGTTTCTTTGAAAAAACATGCATTTTTAATAGAATCTTTCTTTACGTGTACATCCGGCAATTCTTTTTATTGGCTGAACTTTTAGTTTTATTATAGTATTTGAAATATGAATGATTACATTCCTTATACTATCTCCTTCTTGCGTTGTAGTTATATATAGCACAGTCAAATAGCTCGATTTAAATAAAGGGATTATTGATCTTGATTTTTAGAGTTTAACCTATAGTACAGCAACAAGTTTTTGAGTGACAAATAAAAAATATTCGCGCGCTTTTATTTATCGTTGAACCAGTCATACATCGAATAAAAATACGGTTTGATATAAAAATAATGTTCTTTAACTTCTCCCACTGTTTACAATGAGGCAAACAAAATGTCAATTTTAACCTAAAAATGATGGATTTTGCAACTGAAAAAAGACTAGGATTGAGAAGTCCCTACTTCTCAATCACTTCTATAAAAAAATAACGTATTCAACTTATGGAAAAAGTTGACAATCTTACGAGAGCGGATTACACGAGTCACTTCGTTCTTTGTGCAATTTTCCCACTTTCGTGAAATTGTCAACTTCTCCCACTAGTAAAGTAATATACTAATAACTTTCATCCGAATATGTTGTAAATTGGATTGCATTAGATGTTACCAGCACTTTATTTAAATAAATACTGTAAACGTAAACCATAATCTAACAAGAAAAATTATTACAATAATAAGATAAAAATAAAATACTAATACAATAATAATCTAAAATAAAAATTCGTATAATAATAAGATATTATTATACGAATTTAATGAAAATTTGCAGTGTTATACAAAATACGATATTTAATATATTATATTTCACTAACGAAATAATATTGCATGGATAAACAATATTTTGATTCCTTAATCAAATAAGACTTCTTTTCATATATGGCTTTTAGACATTCAGGGAAAATAATAGTAAACATAAGAATTTATTAATAAATTTGAAAATTTAATAACATAATAACGTTCAAGACAGATTTTAATTTTATTAAAAAATTGATTATTTTGCATATGATATTCGCATTCTTTTTCGACGATATATAATTGTTTTTAACAGTATTTAAACAACAGGGACTTTAAATATGAAAATAAAAAAATCTAACAAAACCGCAATATTTACGTACATGTATCAAGGCATTTCAGCGTTTATACACGGAAAATGTGTATTTAAGAATTTTCTTAACATAGCAGTAAGCTTTGAAGATTAAGTTAAACTTTCTTAAATTTGTAAGCGCTGCACTTTCAAATCGAATGACCAGTAGCACGAAATGCGAAGTACTAGCGCTACATGAGAAACAATTTTCTGAAATGGTGATTGACCGTGACAGAGAATATCACTGTACAAACTGAAATATGATAAGCAATGAGGCATTTCATTGTTGAGATGTACATACCGAATGTACTATTCACAGTGATATTCCCTGCACGAGACATTGACTGTGAAAACATTCGACGACTGCGCATTTTGCAGGCAAATACGATGAGCGCACATTGAAAATAAAAACGCCAGCCAGCGAAATTTCGCGCGCTAATGAAAAATCACGCGATTAAGTATCCCGCCACAATATAAAATGACATATGCCGCTGTAATATTACAATAAGCTTGTAATTAATGAATTAAAAGCTGTGAAGATCAATTAAATGTTTTATTTAATTTTAGAAAACGTTCATTTGATTTATATGAAATTGCTTTATCAATTACATTTATACAAATAAAATTAAATTCACTGGATGTTTGAAAAAAATAATTAAAAATCGCATGATTTTTCATTGTGTTTGTTTGCCTGCGTCATTTGCTATCGCCGAATGTTTTCGCAATCAATGTCTCGCGCAAGGAATATCACTTCGAGTCGCATTCGGCATATACATCCGAAAAACGAAATGCCTCGGTTTTTCGCATATTTCAGTTCTTACAGTGATATTCTCTGTCACGGCCAGTGACCATTGCAGAAAATTGTTTTCCGTGTAGTAAGACAATAGTTCAAAACTATTTTCGATGTCATTCATATATCCTACGGTTATAAACAGTAAAATTCTTCTCGCAAGTGAGCTGAGATAACCAAATGGACAGCTCTTACGAAGAATAGCACGTTTCAAAACTATTACCAGATAGCAAAGATAATTGTCATGCTAGGCATAAGCATTTTCTTCTTTATTAGGCCTCTCAACCGAATCGTAATGCTTTTCGTAAAAGCCATCGAAATATATTAACTGTTGATTTCTTAAGGCATCAGTTCGAATACAGTATTTATTATAATGATTTTTGTAAAAGTACGTATTAAGCTTCTCTATGAAATTAAAAAAGTCAAGCAATGTTGATTGTAACAATACTTCTGTGCAAAATGTGAATGCATTGATATTTCTTGTGAATTATCTATGCTTTTTGAATAATGACTCAACTATACCCCTCTGTATAATTTTTATATTAATATCATTTTATTTGCATTTTAAAAATGGATTTTTGAGGAATATGTTGAAAATCCATTATTTTGGAAAAATATAAAATATAAAAATTGCATGATATTTACGAAAATGTGAAGAAGTTACCATTATAAACAAAATAATACATTTTGAACCTCGAAATAAAGAATTTAAGTTTATTTTATACATTTTTTATATATTTTATATATTATTATTTCTCATAGTACAAGCGATAATTTATATCACTTATTTTTGCTAGGTTTTAGTTTAATGGTTAACTTGGCCCCTTACATAATCTCGCATTTCTTTAATGTAGAGTCTGAAGATATAATTTTAAGTTATTTGTAGATTTTTTAATATAGAGGCTTAAATTTGCAAATGTACTTGACCATATTTATTGATATAAGTATCCTATATTGAGAAAAAATTTGATGATGAGTGATATGTTTTTAATTTTTAAGATTTTAAAGCTTATTTTCCAATTTTACTAAAATAAAGTTTGAATTAACATTAGATTTAACTTTAAATTCATTTTTTAAATTGGAAAAGTTAAATATGTTTTATACGGCGCTGCTTCTTAACTTTTAGATTTTTTTGTACATGGCCCTTACTTTTCTGTTTATCTGAATTTTCGGTTTTATATCTGTTTATTCTTTTTAACTTAGAAAAGTATGATGTATTTATTATAAATATACATTAAGATCTCATTAGCATTCCAAAAACTGGTAATGGAAGAGTCCTGATCATACATATAAATTTGATACACGAGCCAAAATGTATACAACAATTATAGGCATCGATGTATTTGTACACGTAAATATTGAACACAAAATTATTGAGACCACATCAAATGAAACAACAATTATGCGCGACGATGTATTCGTACACTTACATTGAGGGCACACAAAAATGAACACCACATCAAACGACCACAACAATTATGAGCACCCATGTATTCGTACACCTACATTGAGGGCACACAAGAATGAACTTTTGAGGTCACAAATGATTTCCCAAATTTCCCAAAAATAAGTTTTCTCAAAACATATCTGTTTGAGAACGCGCTTCAGATTCGCGGGGTTGAGAACCACGGTCTGAAATAGAATAAAATTTTGAAATTATATTCATCATGAAATTGGAAACGCTTCATTTTATTTCAAAACTTTGCCTATTTCGACTCCAAAACAATGAATTCATTGATACATGCATAGATCCATTAACTAATACTCGCGCGCTTGATAAGACGCACACGCCCTACCTCACGCACTCGCTTGCACGGTGAGTACGAGTGAGCCGAGAATTCTGATTCCACATCAAATGCTTGCAGGAAGCCGAGCGGTCAAGACGCTCGTAAGTATTGTACCTCTCCCGAGTCGCCTTTTCCTTCATCCTTCTCGCTCTTGTATTTGCCGCGAGCTTCTCGGGCAATACCTGTGGCACCAGTCCCTTTGCCCAATTCGCGTGGGCAAAGCTACTTCGCATCGTATTTGTACAATTACATTTTCTTTCAACTTTAATTCAAAATTAATAATAATTGTCATTGTTCGTTCATTTTTTTTAACACATCAACTTCAAACTTTGCTCATTTCTTGCATTGCCCTTTTGCTGCTTTTTCCATTACGAATTTTGCTTAATTAATTTCACTTTACAATTAGAATTTACTTGTTGCTGACACTATGCGTTCTTTTGCCAGTAAATCAATTTGCTTTTGAGAGCGGAGCTCAATATACTACGCTTTTACGATACTTTATTCTTTTCCATATGTTTGATACAACAATACTCAATATACTTATACTTAGTTGCTAATGCATTTATATTAAATTGAATAAATTATGTTATGTTATAACCGCTTGCTAAAATCGCTTCTCAAATGTTGCTAAGTTCACCTAATCAGGCTGCTTAATTCACCGCAAAATTGTTGCTATGTTCGCCGATCAAGGCTGCTAAATTCACCGCTAATTTGTTTACCCGCTCCGCTTATTAACGCCGCTACTGTTATTGGAAATACTATTGCTTATTTCTTTTGCACTTTGTTCTACTACTTGCGTGCTATTATTATTTACAATATTTGCTACCTTTTGTTTATTGCTTGAATGCTATTATTATTAACTACGAGGCTGGATTCAAACCAGTGGCTTAAAACAAAAATAATATTGTTTGGAATAACAGTTCAAATTTTTCTTGCATTTCAAACAATATCAAATTGATATACATAATCAAGTTATTTGTGTATGTTTCTATAGTGGTAAAACCGAAGGTGTGTCAATCAAATAAATACAGATTTTACACCCAGAGAAAGGTTGAGAATCAGAGAACCAACTAAAATTTTATATTTCTTTTAACAAAATATTTATTGAAAATAAATAAAGTGTAGTTGTTTTAACTCTAATTTTTACTGTTTTACATAATCCCTTCTGTGAGTGTATTGGCATATGAAATTAGTATGATTTAGCGACTAAACCAATATATATATAATTATTTTGCACTAAATTTTAGGATATTATTCTTGGGAAATTTGTTTGGGATAATTTTGTTAGTTTTGTTTTACTGTGGTATTATTCATTTATTTAACATATCTCAAAAATCATTTAAAGGTCCGTGTATTTGTATCCGTCCACGTTCAAGGGAGTTTTTTATTTTTGATACTAATAATTGTGATTTTGCGACTAAACAAGAATATATATAATTATTGTGCACTAACTTTTGGGAAAATTTTTTTGCGAAATTTCTGCTTAGGAAATTTTTTTGGGGAAATTTCTGCTTGGGAAATTTTTCTTGGGGATATTTTTTGTTTAGGAAATTTTTACATGAGAAATTTTTTTTTTGGGAATTAGATGACGACTGTTTAAGAACTAATTTACTAACAAAAAACTGGATTATATTTATTCTACATACTCGTTTTAAGTTATTTAACATGTAAGATTTCTATAATTTGTCCTTGCAACATATTATTATAACAATTTTTATTTATTACATCTACAAGTAAATGTATAAATAAATATATATAATAAACTAAATAGAAGAACTCAGTATTTTCAATGTATCCAAAGAAATTAATTTTTGTTGTTTTTCTACACTGTAAAAAATAATCATAGAACTTTACACAAAATTTTGTATAATTTATAGTATTTAACACAAAAACACACCAAACATATCAATTTGTATAAAATTCAAAGCAATTAATACAAAAACACACCAAAGATATCAACTTGTGTAAAATTCAAAGTATTTAACACAAAAATACAACAGACGGATCACTTTGTGAAAAAGTAAAGCAACCTAAAAACAAAACAGAATTATCAATTTGTATAAAATTCAAGGAATCTTACACACACACACAAAACAGATTTATCAATTTATGTAACACTTGATAATTACATTTCTTTTAAATATTATATGATACTAGCTGAAATCCCGGCTTCGCTCGGGCGAAACCCTATGAACCCCTCCCTATGACCGTGTATGTGTCTGGACTAAGTCCCTAGTTCCACCCGAAATATTTCTATGGATCCACCTTAATCATGAAGTAGCTAAAACTTGGCCTAGATTGACTTGTGCAGAAAAATACAATTAAAATAAATTTCGTTCAGGCCATATCAATTCTTGGCGTGATATAAGTGTAATAGCCGGATTCGATAATCAGGATGCCTTATTGGAACCATATATAGCCTTATTGGGGCTATATTTGATCTTCTTGTGATCATATTTAGCTTTGATAAGGACACCCTAAATAGAAAAAAGCTTGACAAATATGGTCTTTATTGTGAACACTAGCTGAAGCTCCGGCTTCGCCCGGTCTAAATCCTGTGACCCCTTCCCGATGACCATGTGTGAGTCCTGACTAAATCCTTAGTTCCACCCGAGATACTTCTATGGACTCTCTATGGGCTCCCCAT
>JABFPJ010005513.1:0-12112 GCA_022817425.1 Gryon sp. ZL-2020
TCGGCTATTTCCAGGTTTGATGTACAACTCGTATTGGAAAATACACTCATCACTACAACTAAAATGTATAAGTGTATTTCTCAATACGAGTTGTGAATTCAAACTCGAAAATAGTCGAGTAGACAAGGTAGTGGACTACCAACTTTGAGTCTCGGGTTCAATTCTCTCGACACTCGCAAACATTTTTTAAGTCAAGAAAAATAGAATTTTTATTTATGTGTGGACCATATTTAAAAAATTGCTATAAAATATAATAAAAATTGTAAAAAATTATTATAAAATGTACTATTATGTGTAAAACAAAATATATAACACAATATAATAATTTGTATTATATTTTATAGTAACTTTTTCAAAAATACCGGTATACAACACTTTCTCAATGAATCATAGTAATTTTTGTTATTATATTTGCCTCAGTGTAATATTCGCATAACAAAGTTTAAGAAAAATAATAATTTAGTATTATTATTTGGCAGTAACCGCAGTATTGGGGGAAGATGAGACGATGGGACCAGTGTTTGTGAAAGAACCTCCAAATCGAGTTGATTTTTCAAATGGTACCGGTGCAGTCATTGAATGTCAAGCAAGAGGAAATCCACAACCCGATATCATCTGGATACGCTCTGATGGAACAGCAATTGGAGATGTACCGGGACTACGACAGGTTATTTAATGATTGCCTTTACCACACAAGAATGTGTTATTATTTGCTTGATACTCCACAGCAAATATCGATGCTCGGCCAACCAACAAATTCACCACAGACAAAGTCCCTTTGTTCTTTCTTTCCACGAAAACGGACAATCGATATTTGATATATACAACCAAAATTTACTTCTCAATCTTTTAACTGTCTTTTATACCTTTTTGATATTTCACGTACAACATAAAGAAAACGTGTAAACAAATTGTATTATTATACTATAACTATATTATTATAACATTTTCTTGGAATTTTTGCAATGCTTTAATTCAACTTTTGATTTTAGGTTGAACCAAATGGTAACTTAGTATTTCCTCCATTCCGTGCTGAAGACTATCGTCAGGAAGTCCACGCTCAAGTTTACATATGTCTGGCCAAATCTTCTGTTGGATCAGTACACAGTCGGGATGTTAACGTGAGAGCCGGTACGTTAACGTTTGCAGATATTACATTTATCTTTTAATTTAAACAACTATACATACTGAGTGATATAATGACATATTAAAACTCTATTTAGCTTCTTAAACGTGCATTTTGTTTCCTTGAAATTGTGCAATAGAGATAAGCATTTTACTAATTGAGAAATTAAGAAAGAAAATGAAATATTACGATATTTCGATCATTTTTACTTAGAATGAAATATATATAACAATTTTAGTATTACACTATTAAAATACAATTTGAATTGTATATCATATAAAAATTTTATTATGTTATAAGCATTTCAATAATTTAGAAATTAAGAAAAAAAATAGAAATACGATTTGTCTACCATTTTTATAAATAAATTATTATAATTAAAATATATGAACAAGTTCGATATTTTATTAAATTTATTGGTAACATAAATTTTATGTAAAATAGTTGTTAATGTATATATATGTATATATATATTAGAATAAAATAGGAATTTAATACAGTCATTTGAACTACTGAATAATATCACTCATATAATTGTTTGTTTATATTAAATATCAAAAATAGAAGTTACATGTACATCAAGAAAATTCATTCAAAAAATAATATAACAATACATGAACTGCTAATTACATAAATGTTTCAATAAACAAAATAAAAATTTGTAACGAAAACTAAGTATACTGCCCGTTGATATTTAATATAATATGAATAATAAAATGAAAGTTGAATTCAATTAGGTAATTTATTCACTCTTCTATTTTAATTATCTAATTACTTCAATATATCTTTAACATTTATGTAAAATCGAATGATTTTAATTAATAAATCAACCCTAATTTATTATAATTGTATATAATAATTAACAATACATTGTAATTAGAAATTGTCTCAAATATCTAGGTTGATTTATCAATTAAATCATATCACGATTACTAATTTTCTATTTCAGTTTCCACAAAATGTTACAATTATTTACAGGTATCGCTTGTATAATATAGTTTAAATGATATAATTCTATGTTACAAACTTTCCTTAATTACAGCAATTATTAAGTGATTAAATGTATAATTGTTATTGTACGTTGGTTTATTGCGAAGCTGCCTCTTCGCGTCATGGTGTATTGTTCGATCTTCAGATTAATGTACTCAATCAACGCTCGTGTAAACGTAAATCAAGTGTTATTATAAGAGATTTTTCACTTCTAATCATATGAACCTATTAATGAGTTAATCCATTATTCATTTATCGCGCTATCTAAAATGCATACCACCTCTTCGGTTAAATCTCTAAGGTTTCAAATAATTAAGATTTTGTATATCTTATTGAATAAAAATTAAAAATTAAATAATATCAACAAAATCAATTATAGGAGCAAGAAAATAAAAATTAAAAATATAATAAAAATAAACTCAACGATAAAACTGTTTGATTATTATAATGAATTAATTATAAAATAATTTTAATAATTTGGTTCGATCTGATATTTAATAGTTGTGGCGCAATACTATGACACGGACGTCAATAAGGAGTATGCGATTCGTGGCAATAGTGCAATTTTGAAATGTGTTATACCGTCATTCGTTGCGGACTTTGTTGAGGTTCTTTCATGGCACACTAATGAAGACGAATTCAAGCGAGACGACAATTATGGTATATCATGCAAAAAGACAACAAAATGAAAAGAAATTACAGTAGTCTTTTCAATTTTGGAGACGGGTTTGACAGCAGCGGGAAAAGCAGTTGAATTACGAACAAACTTCATATTCATTTAATAATACACTTTTTATACTATCATCCATTTTCTATATTCAAATTCAAAAACAGATTTATTTCATGTATAATGCAAATATTAAATAACAGAAAGTACTAAACTAAGTCGAAAAAGTAATTTTGTTAAGAAAAAAAAAATAAAGTGAAATTGAACAAAATCGCCTTTTTCAGTGGTTCACCAATTTTACCAATCCGAGGTGAACAATGAGTACGTGATTCGTGGAAACTCAGCGATACTCAAATGCAGCATACCAAGTTTTGTCAGCGAATTCGTGCAAGTTGTTGGTTGGCAGGACGATAAAGGCAATATCTTTAACGCGAAGGAAGACACCGGTATAAATTCTGACCAACGTGTCGAGAATTATTGGCAGTCGCTCGTCGTTAAACCCGAAACTTTTGAAACGTTTATTATGTTGTTGTTTAATTATTAATAATATCAAAAACGCAACCAAATGAAGATAATAAGTCATTCTAATTTTAATAGGAAGAAATATGTTAATTAACAGAAATTCAATATAAAACGCTGGCGTTTGTTTATAGTCGTAACTCAGTATTACGAGGCAGAGGTGGTGTCAGAGTACGTGATTCGGGGTAATGCAGCTATATTGAAGTGCACGATACCGAGTTTCGTCGCGGAATTTGTCTCTGTTGATTCGTGGGAGGGAAGCGATGGTACCAGCTACAAGCCATCCAGCGACTATGGTAGTGGCCCACGCAAGCGTCAATAAATAATTGAAATAACATTTAGTATTTTTTTTATTTCACTGAGAAAAGTTTCGCAAGTCGGTTAAATTGAAAATCAGCAGATGCTGCCATATATTGTGTGCATATCTTTGGTTTTCTAATGGCAGTTTTGAGTTAAATTAAAATTAAGTTTATTACTAAAATATTATCATTTTTTCATATTATGATAATAATTATTGATCAAGTAAACTGAAATACATAGAATAAGAATATTTCATAAATATATATACTTAAGGTCTGTATTTTACATTAATTAATTGCATTAACGACTGATTTAACGGACTATTACCAGGCGTCATTCTGATGCTTAATATTTATAACAATTAGACAATGAAAGAGGAATTAATAAATTTGAATGTACATACATATTGTCGTTGACTATAGATAGTTTTAACATTTTCCATAACTTTTAATGTAGATGAACTTCAAATTATTTCAACTTCTATTCTCATATGTGTTTTCATTAACATTTAAAAATAAAAATCAAATAAACAATTCATTTAGTTTTTATAGATTTATAGCAATAATCAAAGTTCTTTTATAAAAATTACGGAAAAAATGTAAAAAGAAAAGTTCATTCGAATATTTACATCAGTCTTATATGTTTAACTTATCCATTGTAACGATTATTTTTCACATTTACAAAACTAAACAATTTTAATGATATTTCATAATTTTAATTCCATAATACTTTCCATAACTTTCAGACTATGTTCAGTACTTGTTTCCTAACGTTTTACTTTTAGTGCAAAAGTTTTTTTTTTTAATTTAATAAGTTAACTACTTATTAAATTAAAAGTTAAATCTAATAAATATAATCAACAGCATCAAAACTACCTTTGAAATACCAAAGACTACATATAAAATAATCAAAACGAGTTTAATTTAATTTTTCTCAGTGAAACAAAATTAAGAATCAGTATAATCGCAAGCATAAAATGAATCTAAACCAAAAGCATCCATCTAAGTAAAAAAAAAACACAAAAGACAAAAAAAAAACAAAATCTGACAAACAGAACACGGGAATCCGTGGGCGGCGGCAGTGGTTTATAACAAAGGGCATTGGTACCTTCATTCGCACGTCATGTTTATTAAGAATAATGTTTGATTGTGATAAGAAAATTATAGCCAGATTTTAATCGGATAATAAGATACGACAGTGCATATAGTCTGCGCGTGAGTTCGTTTGTTTGACTTTGATTCTCGTTAAAGCGACAAACGCATTACTTTGTGCTTTAGTTGTAACTCAGCCGTACAATCCAGAAATAATGACGGAGTATGTGATTCGAGGCAACAGCGCCATATTGAAATGCAGTATCCCCAGTTATATAGCAGAATTCGTGACCGTCGAGGCTTGGATTCGAGAGGATGGAGAAACCTATCTGCCGGACTCTAACACGGAACTGGGTACCTGCGAGCGTCTCATTGAATCAATCCTAAAATCTGTCGCAGATTTAGTAACTGTAATTGGCAATACAAAATAGTTACTAAATCTGACTTGTTATTCTTATTCATTCTGTTTGTTTTAAAAGAAAAGCAAAGTTTCAATGAGTTTCAATTCATGCTTGTATTTTGCGTGGGCAGTTGTTTCGCAGTTTTACGTCACCGAAGCCGAGAATGAGTATGTCATACGAGCCAACAGCGCGATCATGAAATGCAAAATTCCGAGCTTTGTGTCCGAATTCATATATGTCGACCAGTGGATTTCCAGCGATGGAACTATTTACACTACGGGCGAGGAATACGGTACAATTAAGCAAAACCGTTTCGCGGTTTTAGTTTGTAGCTTGATGGATCAAGATGGGTCTTCCACGGCAGTATATACCTTCTTAAAACTACAAAAAAAAAGACAAACAGTTAATTCATTTGACTTTCTGCATAATGACAAGAAAAAAAGATATATACTGTCCTGGAATTAAAAATCCTGAGGTAATCTATCTCGAAAAGTAAAGTGATGAGTTATTTTCATTTTCGAAAATACTTGATCTCATATCAACTATTCCAAAAACTGCAAATCAGCTGAAATGTTGAATAGTCCATCAAATTTTCTTCACTGAGGGAAATCGCATTAATTATTTATTTTAACTCATGAGTTCAGTTATTTATTATACTTACTATTCCTGCAGTAAGTTTAACTAATATTTTCAGTTAAATTTTCAGTACAATTGAATATTAATAATACAGTTAAATTTATTTGTATTAATTTGTACTTGAATATTCATATTACATCTTACGTATTTGTTTACAGTGGCAAATATTTTGATATAAAAGATAATTTTAATTTGCGAAATATTTGTCACTTCCCGTGTTTTGGGTTCCTATCAATTCGTAATAAAAAAAGTTATTACGAATTGTTAGTAAATTTGAAATAGGATTCTTCCTAATGTATTAAGGTGAAATGTTAAGTCTACTTTACCGACAGTGACAATATAAATTGTTTTACGTTAATATTTATAAGCTCAATGAAATATAGTACAATCCGGCTCTTTTAGCTTCTTCTATGATCAATTACAAATTTTTCGGTTATTTTGTTGTTGTTAAAAAATTATTATACGATTAGAAATCTTCGAACTACGAAAAAATACATTTCTGACAAAGTTCAGTTGAATACGAAAAACGAGTTCGCAAAATTCTCGACACAGAAGCATTTTTAAAGCAAGAAAAAGTGATCAAAAATAAAAGAATTCAATTTTAAATAAGCTAAAAGAGCCCGATTTTACAAATTCTCGAGAAATACAACATAATTTTAATAAAAAACAACTGAAAAAAGGTTATGTCATTTCGGTTAAGGAATGACCGAACTTAATTACGAAATTTCTTAGTTACTTGTTTAGCAGATTCAGTTCGGAAATTCCCTAATTAAATTTACCAACCAACTAATTAGTAAATTTCGTAAAATTCGTAATAACTTTTTTTATTACGAATTGATAGGAACCCAAAACACGGGTTATTATCGTCAGTAAATATAACTAACAGTGGCAGTAAACTTTACTCAAGTTTTCAGTTATACGATTATTAACTGAACAGTATAATTATAATGACGGAAGTCAACTGGCTTTTTTTAGTGTTGGACTATTGAAAATTTCCTGCAGCAAATGTCCTTTTTCACAAACAAGTCCCCGTGGAAAGATGTTAGGTTGGTCAGCGCGCGGTATGAATGTTCAAACAAGCAGTTTGAAAATTGTTTGCAGTCTGAAGCGTTGAAAAGGTGATATTAAATGATCGCTGGGACATGTGTTTTTGTATTCCAGTGGTGTCGCAGTACTTTGAAGTCCAAGTTTACGACGTGTTTGCGATTCGCGGTAACGCGGCGATATTTAAATGCCAAGTACCGTCGTTCGTCGGTGACTATGTCGAGGTGGCGGACTGGGTGGACTCGAACGGCGATACATATTCGATTGATGAACCAGCTTATGGTACATTTGCCAACAAACGCAAACAATTATAGTCTGCACTATTTTTTGCAAACTCAAACACGAATCCCGACGAATTTCTTTCTTTTTCTTTGCTTTTCTTTTCTTATTATTATTTTTGTATGTCTTTAAGTATCCGGTGTATCTGGTTGCAGTTGTCGGGCAGCGGTATGCGGTGAACGTGATGGACGAGCATGTCCTACGGGGAAATGCTGCGATTATCAAATGTCATATTCCGAGCTTCGTTGCCGAATTCGTCGAGATCGACTCTTGGGTTGAAGATGAAACCACCAATATTTATCCGAAATCAGATTATGGTATAGCATCATGACGATTTTATTGCAAGCAGTTATAGTCAATCAAATCAAGAACCAAGTAAAAATCGTTTCTAATCTGACGAAAGCTGGGAAATTGAGATTTTGGTTGATCGACTGTGGGAAACATAATAACATATTCAATTTAAACAGCAAATTTTACTTTGATTTTTTTCTTCCAATTGGTATATTCATTACAAACAAAGAAAAATTTAATTGTCATTCCATCAACAAATGGTTGATTTCTAGAATCGAAGCAACTTTTCAATTCATTATTTAAGTAGATAGTTTAAATTTGTTTTTAAACTAAACATCGCCTGAGATTTTTACTTGGAAATGCTATGATATTATCTATTATCCCTTTAAGTTTTCAATTTCAATTCACAAACATGCATTTTCTTTTACTTCGTATTTAAGTCATCATTACAAATCGTTGCTAATTGGTTTTAGTAATTCATTTTCGAGTAATTCATTCAGTTTCGATTAATCGTACAGTCTATACGGTGTTTGGTCACAAATATCTATAGCTAATATATGACACAGTGTTTTTGAATGGGAATAGACCATTGTCTTCGTATTGATTCTAAGTCTTTTCAGACACCCATTTGCGCGGTTGATGTTTTGTCAAATGTTGACTGAAATCTCGACGTTCTAATTAATTTTGTCCTAAATCGAAAGTTATCGACAACTTTAAAACTTCATCCACTAATCATTTTCTAATCGTTCCAAACTTGTTATACGTGAACAGTAAAATCATTTCAATGTTTAATTTGTTCATTATTAAAATAGTTACAATTTATTTGTTTTATTTTGTAAAAGTATACACTAAGAAAAATAACTTACAATAAATTACTGTTTAAACAGTAACTTGACCACAGAATTCCCATTAACCAAATAAATTCTGTCAAAAACTGGAAAATTTACTTTCTGAACACAAATTTTTATTGACTTTTTCAAGAATTTTTGTGCATGAAAGGACAATTTTTACTGTTTTTAACAGGAACTTTCATGTTAATGGGAATTCTGTGGTCAAGTTGCTATTTAAACAGTAATTTATTGTAAGTTATTTTTCTTAGTGTACAAATAACATCTTGTCATATAAGAATACTATTTTTGGACAAAAGTGTAGACATATGTATCAAAATGTATCATTACTTGGCACGCGTTAGAATGCTGGTACCTATAATAGTCAATCATAAGATTATTGATTTGTGGTCCACCACAAAGAAGAACACGCAATTCGTAATCGACTATATTGATTATTTTGAGATCGATTTCATCATAGTTTTATTATCGTCAAATTCGGAAGACGTAAACTGCCGCTGCTCGCGCTGTCCAGCCCCTTTCCATGCTTTTTCCCTGTTGTGTTTGTTTGTTAAATTAAATATGACCTTACCTGCTCCCTGTCCCGTAGAGGTTGCGATTATATATATATAATAAAAGAACACTTAGATGTTGTCAGACAACTACTTTGTGAAGTTGCTATGATATAAGACATGATTTTTTGATGCTTTTATAATTATTTGTCACAAAGTGGTTGCAGAAGTTACGGGTAACGACGAAAGGTCTGCTAATAATCAAATAATATTAAATACAATCATAGCCAAAAGTTAACAGCTGTTTTTAAATCATTACAAGGATAAACTAAAAAAGTGATATTAAATATGTATTTGAACAATTATAACAAATATTTCTAGAGACGATTAAAATTTGTTTATTATTTGAATCAAATTAGATAGATTAATTGTGATTATATAAAAGTGATTTGTTATTTTCAAAGATATTGATGGATTTATTGTAAAAAAAGTTTTCTAATGTTTCGTAATGTTTCTTATTAACTTAAAATTACTAAAACTTAAACTATCACAATTTATGTTTTCAAACGTTTTTTAACAATACAAAATTAGAATTTAAACATTTATACACATTTAAAAACAGCTCCTTTTGTCGTTAATCGTATCATTCACAAACGATAATGCTTCTCATTAATGCAATTCAATTATAAACGAGTTTTAATCATAGTGCATTTCACACGCCGTTTGCACATCAAATTGTAACGAATTAAAAAAATTGCATTTTTGAGTGAATTATCGAGATTCAACTTTTTAACAGTTTGATTTTTATTAACGTTAATAAATAGATTTAATTAATTAAAATGTATTGCCTTATTTTAAATGTGTAAGGTAAACATTATTATTAAATACAAAACAAATGTTTATTATCCATTTATATTATATAAAATTTACTTAAATTTGCATTACAAAATGATAAAAAGTTGAATTAATGTTGTTCAATTATATAATAAATATAATAACAAGAACACAGTATTATCTTATTTTTTGTTTAACAATCTCAGACGGACAAAAATATATTTCAGAAATATAAATAAAAATATGTATTAACTTTATATAATATATATTTAATGTATATATTTGTAATATATACTTAAATTATAAAATACACATATATTTAATATATATGTTTTACATATATATTTTGCGTCCACGAGGGAATTTTAAATATACACTAAGAAAAATAACTTACAATAAATTACTGTTTAAACAGTAATTTGACCACAGAATTCCCATTAACATGAAAGTTCCTGTTAAAAACAGTAAAAATTTGCCTTTCATGCACAAAAATTCTTGAAAAAGTCAATAAAAATTTGTGTTCAGAAAGTAAATTTTCCAGTTTTTGACAGAATTTATTCGGTTAATGGGAATTCTGTGGTCAAGTTACTGTTTAAACAGTAATTCATTGTAAGTTATTTTTCTTAGTGTACATGTTAATTTATGTAATTGGCTATTTATAATACTGTGATCTTGAAAAAAAGAGGTATTATTTTTAATATAATTTTCTTCATGTATAGATGGCAAATATTTGGTATTGCCTTCTGGAGAACTGCACATCAAAGACGTTGGACCCGAGGACGGTTATAAGACTTATCAATGTCGTACAAAACATAGACTGACTGGAGAAACAAGACTTTCGGCTACCAAAGGAAGATTAGTCATCACTGGTATGTGACATATCGTTTGTGCTGTCATATGCAAATAACGATTTCAATGAATGAAATCGGATAGCTTCAGCAAATTTAACGAAAAACGTTACTCATTCTTTTTCTCTTTGTTAATACAATCTTAAAAGGAGCTAAATTGTTGAAATCGTTATTTAAATTTAATATTGATAACACAATTGAATTCATCGTCATAAAATCTAGTAATCATTAAAATTTCGTTCGTTTTTATAACAATGTAATTAAAATTATTATAATTATAACGGTATATAAATAATTTGAATATAATATTTTTTGATGAATTCAAATTTTGTGTGGAAACATGAAGCTGTTTATAAATAATTTTCGTCACACATGCTCGCAAAGTCAGATTTTGCTCCCTGTTTTTCGAGAGCAAAGTGGAATTTTGCTCCCTAGAGAGCAAAATTCCAATTTACTCCCTCAAATCCAGGAAGCAAAGTCTGACTTGTACTCGCATTTGTAACGGAAAATATCGTTTGCACCGCGGGGAACAAAACAAAGTTTTGCTCCCTTGGTGAATAATATTTTAATTTTCTTTTAAAGCATTTCATTAAACAAGAACTAAACGTAATACATTGATTTCAAATATAACAATCTTTATTTAATAAAATTTGTATTTTTTGCTGCAATCAAATATTTAAATAAATTCGAAAATCATAAAAGTTTCATGTTTCAAACAATGTTATTAATGATTTCGATAAAATGTCTGATATTTTGCAATCTTATTAAATTAAAAATGTAAAATAATGTATAATTAATTTTCCATTATTTTTGGCATTATTCATTTGTTTATTGTATTAAAAATGTATCAGACATCTTGTCCAAATGGCAATTCAAATTTAAATGTGTCTTTTTTTCGCTTTTTCTTAAACAAGGTTCTATAAAAAAGAAAATAAAATATATATATATATATATCTTCCATTCATGAAAATAAACTGTAAAACATATTTAAATATGAATTGCCAACACAAAAGTGCTTAGATATTTATGGAAATAAACTCGCAAGCGGGCTTGATCTCTTCTCGATCTTCGCGAAGCTGTAAAACAGTAATAATTTGCTACGGATGTAAGTAGAGTGGTGTGTTAACCTAAATTTTGTCATTTATCCAAAGTCAAAAATAACAATTATCCACTTGTTTAAAATCCATTGTATTAAAATGAATCTCCTAATTAATATATTCATTAAAAAAAAGTACATTAAACCCTGTGAACAGTCCATATTTGTGTCTTTGTTTACACTGTGAAGAGTCCACTATTTCTCTCTTTTTTTAACATATATTTTGGTATAAAGAAAAAAAGATAACAATAGTGGACTCTTTGCGGATTAAAAAGGACAGGAAAAGTGGTCTCTTCGCAGGTTTTACTGTATACTTCATAATACATGTAACGTAGAATCTAATTGATACATAAACATATTTTGTCCATTTCTTATGTCATAACATTTTTGAAATTGTTTTTTTACATAATTAGTCTAAACTGTTAAAATAACTTAAAATTCCTCTAACTTAATTACAGGAGTTAATAATTATTTTGTTTGACCTAGTTTAGTGCTCCTTAAATTATTATTTTTTAAATTATATTGCATTTTCAAACGAAATATAACTGATTAACACACTTCTTCTCCTACACTAAAGCAATAATGTTATTAAAAAAAAAAAAAAAAAAATGTAGTAAGTGCGATTAAAGCGCCTATCCAAAAAAATGGATT